>JABSTQ010002811.1:0-69225 GCA_013358835.2 Ixodes persulcatus
AAAAATGTGGCCCGGTATCCGAGGTTGATCTTAAGATATGTAGGGCACCAATCACAGATCTTCACCCTTAAAATCCTGTTTGCACAAGCTCCGTATTTCCTGTCCATTTCTTTTATATCTGCCTATTTTTCTTTTTTGAATATCAGACCTCCGCCCTTATCTCTAACACAACTGCCCTCAAACTAAAGTCAATAAGAGGAAACTGGAGTAGGTTAAGGGGAGCTCTGCCATTAATGTATCTTACATGCGCGCCAGTAAAAGAAAGTCAACGACCGAAAGAGCAGTCGGCGTGTCCAGAAATATTTCCGTCAAACACTAGTTGTGAATAGTACCGTAGCAGTCATTGTACGCAAATATACATAATCTACATTAGGTTACTATTTTTACGTCCCTGAAGTTGAAGGTTATATAACGTTTGGGGACTGAAAAGTTATTGCGTGCAATGCGGAGGGTCGCGCACGTATTCAATTGGGTACTAAACAAAGGCAGCCGGCGTTTTCCGGTGTGTTCAGGAAATCATTAAAAAATATTTTTTTCATTGGGATATTAATTTTTTATATCTACAGTTAATTGTATTGAGGACGGGTTCGATAGATCGAACCCGTCCTCACTGCACTAAAAAGGAACATAAGGATCTGGTGGCAGAGCCTCCCCCACTGTTGGGAGCACGCCCGTCCCCCTACAATTGATCGTACTATCTTTACATAGGGCTCAGCGACCAGTGTCACATATTTTTCTGTCCATTGCGCTCTAAATTTAATTCAAAATAATAAACAATTCGCTATTCAAATTCGCGTCCAAAAGAAATGAATGAGATGTAGGATGACTGAAAACCACCTGAAAGACTTGACTCATGCGGGAAGGCCGAGAGGACCGATAGCTGTACTCATTATAGAAATGGTTTATTCCTTCATTACAAAAGGGACGTGATGGAGCAGCGTGTCCGGCTCCTTTACAGTCATCTATAGTTATGCCGTTAAGCTCCAACGACATTTAACTGAACTAATCAAATGATGTCTAGATCTCACTGGCCACTATAATCCGCGAAGAGATTATAAACGACTTGTGTTTAGCATGTGTACGCGGACCAGCGTTCTGCCAACGACATTTCTTTATTTTTTGTGTTGACCAGAACAAAAACGATCGAACTTCGTTTACATCACTGGTCTCATACGACAAAATAATATTTCTCTCAAATAAGCGAAAATTAGCATGTCTCAAACCATACCCTACCGCCGCGAAAGCACATTCTACACACCACGTCCCAGTAACGCTAAAGTTAACAAGAAAGTGATGCTGTGTGTCGCAATCTTTGTTTTGTTTTGTACACGGCTGTTACATAGCAGACCGTAACCCACTCGCCTGCACTCTCTGCCTTGCTCCATCAGACGTGTTCGGATGAGCTACGCCCTGACGAAACGCGGACACAGAAGCGTTAATCGTGATCAGGCTGACAGGATGACGAGCGTAGGTACCAGTGTGGATGCCGATGCGTAGATTGAGCTTCTCTCCCGGTCGATGTCGGATCTTGAAGGAGAGCACCTGCTTGAGGAGCGCCAGGGACATCCGCGCTATCTCCCGGGCGTTCATGATACCGTTGCGCACGGGAATCCCGGACACGACCATGTAGGCGTCGCCGATGGTCTCAACCTGTAAGGATATAATGTCCCAAATAATTTGTTTGTGGTTTGTTTGCTTGTTTGTTTGTTTGTAAAGATCGAGAGACGCCAGCAGGTTTATTCACGTGCTTTCGTACCTCCACAACACACATAAATTATGGGGCTTGATACCTTATGAACTTTTTTATGTAACGATTATTTAAGAAGTAAATTATTTTACCAACTCCTGGAAATGTATAGCTACGACCCGCAAGTTCCTCGATGTCGTTAACTGGTGATATTGAGATAACATTACTGGACAGCTTTGCACTCAATCATAAAGCCTCTACATTCTGGCTAGTGGGAATTCAAATGCATATGCATGCAATCTAAAGCACTTAACATTGAAAAGTGTGTATTGATCATGCATGTTTGTCTAAATTATAGATGACTTGGATAAATCTCACAACGGCCACGGTAATGGCCTTTATAGAAGTATAATTCTATATCAAAGTTTTAACTGTCTTCCTTAGAGGGCACTACTGAGGTGCACTCGGTGATTTAGAATTTAAAAGAAAAACGAAAGACGTTTGCAATTCTCTGTAATGCCGAATTAGAGCGCAGCTCTTGAGGAGGAGGAGGGGAGGGTACGGAAAGGAGGGTATGCCCCTCCTCCCCCTCCGTACCCCCCATTCCTCCTCTCCTGCTCCCGTCCGATTTAGAGGGCAAATTTTCTTTAAATTTCCCGCTAAATTTAGCGGGGAAACTGAATTAGTGTGGAGGTCACGTGACATCATTTTCCCGCTAAACGTAGCGGAGAATTTTTTCCGCTAAATTTAGCGGAAGACTTTTTGCCAAATTTCACGTGACATCACATTTATTCACGTGACGTCACACGTGACGTCACGTGTGACGTCACGAGGGTAAACGTTTCCCGCTAAATCTGGCGGAAAATTTTCCCGCTATATTTAGCGGAAAAATGTTCCCTGGTTAACTGGCGTAACGTGTGACGTCACACGTGACATCACGTGTGACGTCATGACTGTAACCTTGTTACGTTACCCTCGTGATCCTCACGAGGGTTACCCTGATGAGGGTTACCCTTCTTACCCTCGTCATCCTCGTGAGGGTAACCCTCATAAGGGTAACCCTTAATTGTAACCATCGTGAAAGTAACCCTCGTGACACTCGTGAGGGTAACATTCCTAACCATGATGCGGTTAACCCTCTTGACCCTCGTGAGGGTAACTCTCTTGACCCTCGTGAGGGTAGCCCTCGTAACTGTCATGAGGGTAACCCTTGTAATCCGCACGAAGGTAACCCTCGTGATGTCACGTGTGACATTATGACATACGTTCCATAATGCAACGCGTGGTTACGCCGCGGCGACGGCGACGGCGACGCCGCTCAATTCGGAAACGGGCACCTAAGAGCTGCGCTCTAAAAGCGTCATAACGTCACCGGCAAAGCATGGTTTAGACGGACGAATTTTGTGTTCAATTAACGGTGTTGCGCTCGGCCTTCATTTGTGTCCTTTATAATATAAATATAAACTGATTTGAACCATCTTTAACAAATAGAAGCGCTGTAGTTACTTTCACGAGTATACCTTTTTGTAACATTCCGGGCTGAATGAAATACTGCAAAAATATTTATTATACCTTGCGTTGATATCGATCATGTTTGCATAAACGTAAGCCCCAAAACTGAGAAGCCAAAAATTGTAAAATCTTGGCTTGACACATTAATCGAGCTCATAGATAAAACAAAACAAGAAACTTCACTCGCACGCGTGCTATGACTAGGGGGAAAAGCATTTGAAAGCTGACTGAATGCCTAAATGTTTGTGCCCGTCACTTTTACTAAAAGGCTAATTTTAGAATAATACTAATTGTTTTTCTTGTGGGAACTGTTTTATGTTTTGTAATATAAGAACTATTTAACCCGCCGGTGACTGAAGAGACAGTTTTGGATATGTTTTTTTTTTTAAGTTTTAAAGGTTTGTTTTAAAAACGTTATGAAAGCTACACTTATGCGCTTTGTGCAGGTGAGTTATACGGCCAGGGGGACATAGAATATGAAACTAGTCGTATATTCAGTTGGCTAATCAAGTAACGTTTGTTAATTAACTTTTTAATAAATGAAAATAGAAATTTGGTTCCAATTAGAAACGTGCTGAGCGTCATCGAAAACCACTAAATCAGAAATTTTCAGAAATACTGTGAGCTCGTGAGAACCGTAGTAGTGCACTAAAGATACCATTCGAGTAGCAGGTACAAGGCTAGCGGTTGAAGTAAGGCGCCCGCGCGATTTTTCCGTCTTATATGAGAGCCCCAGCCTTGTACCTGCTGCGCGAGTGGTACCTTTAGCGCACTACTGCACTTCTCACGCGTACAAAGAATTTCCAAAAATTACTACTTTAGGGGTTCCGGATGTCGCTCAACGAGTTTCTAATTAGAACCATACGAATATTTTCACGACTTAAAAAGGTAATTAACGCATTTGACTCAATTAGCCCACTGATCGTTACGATTAGCCCCAAATATAGGGTGGTTCAAGTCACCAGGCTCGATCTAAAATGGACCGTAAAAATCGACGCCTGCACGTTGCCATCTAAACTTTTCGTCAAAGGTGTAATTCACAGGTCGGTTTTTTCTTGTAAAATTACAAAGCGTAGCTCTTTTTCTGTAAAAAATAAGGCCAAGGAACTTGCCAGGGTCTACGGCGGGCATCAACGCAGACGACAGAGGTCCAGTAGCGGGATGTGTTTCGCGTTCGTATTGATAGATGGCGCTACGTCCTCACCACGACGGCTCGCGACCACCGTGGTTTATTAAAATTATTATAATCCTTTTGAAATGTACCTTCGGTTAAAAACATGAATGCGAACAATAAAAGCAAAACTTAAAGTAAAAAAACGCGTCTGCATTACGGCGGCGCTTTTGCTGCCAACGGATTTCGTCTGCATGTCGTCTGCTATCTTTCACTGGTCGGCTGCACCTTCAGACGCTGCTCCCGACGCCATCTATCAATACGAACGCCAAACACACCCCGCTACTGGACTTGGTCATTTGGGTCGCCGCCCGCCGTAGACCCTGGCAAGTTTCTTGGCCCTATTTTGTACTAAAAGAGAACTACGCTTTGTAATTTTACAAGAAAAAACCGACCTGTGAATACACCTTTGACGAAAAGTAAAGACGGCTATGTGCTGGCGTCGATTTTTACGCTCCATTTTATGTCGAGCCTGGTGACTTGAACCACCCTATACTATGTCTCCCTGGCCCTATAACTCACCTGCACCACACAGATGCAACACGGCGTGCAACAAGATCTGCCCATCTTGAAGTTGTGGTATGTCCATTTTCTGACTCCCAGCTACGATCTGCACTGCCGAGAGGTGGCGGGTGAATGATTCCAACTCTTGCTTTCCAGCCAGCCGAGCCTTCGGCAAGCCACAGCGACATGCGGGCTGGGGCGTCTGCATCTCAGGTTAGGAAAATGCGCATGCCTGCCCTTGAAATTGAAGATAACTGCATGTGCTCGACTAGGCATCGCTCACTGAAAAACCAATGCTTCCTTTTCCAGCACACAGATGCAACACGGCGTGCGACAACATATGTCCATCTTGAAGTTGTGGTACGCCCATTTTCTGACTCCCAGCTACGATCTGTACTGCCGAGAGGTGGCGCGTGAATGATTCCAACTTTTGTTTTCCAGCCAGCCAAGCCTTCGGCAAGCCACAGCGACATGTGGGCTGGGGCGTCTGCATCTCAGGTTAGGAAAATGCGCATGCCTGCCCTCGAAATTTAAGGTAGCTGCATGTTGTCGGCGAGGCAACGCTCACTGAAAAAAACAATGCTTTCTTTTGCAGCACACAGATGCAACACGGCGTGCGACAACACCTGCCCGTCTTGAAGTCGTGGTATGACCATTTTCTGACTCCCAGCTACAATCTGTACTGCCGAGAGGTGGCGCGTGAATGATTCCAACTGTCGTTTTCCAGCCCGCCGAGCCTTTGGCAACCCACAGCGACATGCGGCCTGGGGCATCTGCATCTCAGGTTAGGAAAATGCACATGCCTGCCCTCGAAATTGATGATAACTCTGTGGTGTTGACGAGGTGAATGGTTCCATCTCTTGTTTTCCAGCCAGCCGAGTTTACGGGAAGCGACGCCGACCTACTTCCTTGGGCCTATGCATCTCAGGTTCGGAAAAAACGCATGCCTATCTCTATGTCTGTTGTTATTGTTTTGCTGTAATGCAGACTTCTAAAAGCAGTAAGAGTGAGACAATAAAGTTGTCTGTCGACCGAAGTGTTTGGCATTCCTGGTGCCGGCAGACTGCTGTAATTACACGATGCTAATGCGCACACTTTTTCAAGAAAAATACAGCAAGAAATGGCATGCATGGAACCATCGAATACGAAACCGAAGTCGAAAAAATATGTCGCAAAGTGCAAAGCACTTGTGTTGCCATGTGCAACGCTCGTGGGTTAATACCTGGAGAAATGTTCAAATTAAAATATAAAACACTTATTTTATGGTTTTGTTTTTGTTCCTCGTGTCTCCCGAACCACTAAAAAGGCAGGGAGTGCGAAAAAAGCAGTTGCCTAAATATCGTTGGGGCCCTTTGGAGAGATGGCTAGATGACTTTTTGAGCCATGGAGCACAATCCATCTGCTATGGTCGAATGCACATTCATGAAATGTGGAATTTCGACCGGCACTGAGGACGACGATGCTGTGGCACGTGCAGAGCGACAAAGAGCTGTTTGAGAGTGAGGACGAGTGATATGGTTGCGGGCGCGGTGCTTACACATAAAGAAACTGCTTGTTCTTTGTGCACGAACACCAATTTTTTTTATGAGCATGAAAACCGGGAGCGCGTTAGGATCGTCGGCACGTTAGAATCCTTATTTTTGGGTCTGAAAACTGGGTACGTGTTAAAATTCGGTGCGCGTCAGAACCGGGTAATTGTGGTAATAAATGTTGGACATACAAAATTAACTTTAACATTTCTGTGATGATCTGGTGTTTATCAGCTTATGCTTTGTTAGTTTTGCAGGCTAGTGTTGGTGTATTTCACACAATCCCATGCTAAACTTCCCTCCAGTTATGCTCTTGGAATGTTTGCACTTTTTGAACAGGTCACACGAAAAGATCAAGGGACGCAATGGGAACGTTTGCAGGGGGACCACTCATACAGCCAGCTGTCGCCTCTTTTTGGCTTCCCACGGCGTTCCATGGCCGAAGCACTGTCGGAAGCCGACATTGTGTTCTACACCGGCTTGACTGGCTCTGTTCACAAGCTTGGCAGGGGCTGTTAGTGCCATGGGCGCAAGAGCTGGAAAGTTGTATGTCAAGGACCAGCTGCTTCTCTGCCTCATGAGGCTTCGACTGGGGCTTCTTTATGGCCACCTAGCACGAATTTCATCAGGCTCGGTGTCAACTGCTGGGAATATCGTTAAGTCCATGCTTGGGTCCCTGAAGAAAGTCCTGATGGCCGTTGTCGCGTGGCTTCCGAGACAAATTATTCGCAGCAGCATCCCACAGTCCTTCATAGAGAATGGCCATGGAAAAACAACCTGCATAGTGGACTGCACCGAGGTCCACTTGCGACGGCCGAGGAAGTTGATGCCTCGTGCACAGACATTCAGACAACACTATTAAGTTTCTTGAGGCAATAGCGCCAAATGGCTTTATTATGCATGTTTCTAAAGCGTACGGAGGCCGTGCCTCGGACAAGGTCATCATGCGCGACTGTGGCATCGAGGACTATCTTGTCCGGGGCGATGAGGTGATGGCCGATCGTGGCTTCACGCTGGAGCCCAAACTTGAAGCCAGGGTATCAAGCTCAACATGCCTGCCTTCACAAGAGTTACTGCACTCTACATTAACATATTTGTTGTCTTATTCATGGTTTATATTTTCCCCAAGGCAAAGCACAACTGAGTGAGCAGGAGGTGACCGCTACGAGACGTATTGCTGCTGTCCGCATCCATGTTGAGCGTGCAATCAACCGTATGAAGACGTACAGGATATTTAAGCAGTCGCTACCCATCAGATCAAAGGCGGCCATTAGCGACACGATTTTCGTTGTTGTAGGCCTGTGCAACCTCAAGCCCCCTCTAATCAGGGGCGGTGAGGCAAACGACTCTGACTGAGGTGCTGCTGTAGTGGAAATAAGAGTATAGACCAGGGGTGGCCAGGCTGACCCGGCCTACGAGCCGCAAACAAAATCGCGAAACTTCCAAGAGCCGGGTGGGGGGGGGGGGGTTAGGTAGGTAGGTAGGTAGGTAGGGGAGGGAGCTACTTTCAATATATCAGAGTCAAAAGCCAACTGTATGTAAGGTAGTAGTAGCACAAGACTACCAAACCGCAACCTGTCTTTCGATTTAAAACTCGTTCCATTTCTCTTTTTGGGGAAGTGCTTGTGTGAACGGGAGGGAGGCGGGGAAGGGGGGTGGGGGGTAGGTAGGGGAGGGAGCCGCGAGCTGCACTTTAACACGCAAAGAGCTGCAGCTTGGCCACCCTTGGTGTAGACCCTTTGATAAATTGCTTGCATTTAAAAACGCTTGTGTATACTTCGTTTCGCCTTATGTGCGAGCGAAGCCAAAGCTGCGAGCACGAGAATGCAGACTGAACGACGCCCGCACTGCACGAGCGAGCGTGCATGGCAAGGGTGCACAAAGCTTTGGGTTTGTGCTTGTAGCTTTAGCTTCGCTTGCATGTAAGGTGAAAAAAAAAATTATAGTTATGCTTGCTGCACGCAATCTCCTTGTATGTAGAAAAGACAAAGTAATAATAGCTAAAATAGGCTAACGAAGAATGTGCGCAACATTCCACTTTGTTTCAATAGTTGTTTAAAAATAGTTACTGCTGCTGATGCCGGGATGTTCGCCGCTTACAACACTTTTGTGCACTTTGATACTTGGTAATTTAGCCGAATGTCTATTAGTCTATTACAGGTGGCTCTAGTGGAGGCCATTTCCAGGCAATCGGGTTCAGATGTTGAATTGAATTGAAGTTTATTTGACATATGAAATGTCGGGGAGGGAGGAGCAAAAGGTTGCCGAAGCTACCTGACGAGGCTCCATTCCCCTTTTCGGCGCTACAGCAGTCGCAGCAGCAGAGTAGAGGTCATACATATAAAATTCAAGCCTAAAATATTTTCAAAGAGACTGCCTTGACATAAATTAAACACAAGCAAAACACAAATTAAACACAAACTAAACACAAAACAAACACAAACTGGGATGATTTGCCTTAAATCAATTTATAAATGAATGCATAACATAGTAATCATTTGAATCTGGAGAACATGAAGCAGCGGCCCAATATTTAAGCCGAGAGCGTAAAAATGTACTCTTTTATTTCCTTTTTAAAGCTCCACAAAGAAGAACAGCAATTTATAAAATCTAATACTTCTGAAAATTTGTTTAAATATTCCGGAATCAAAAAGCTCAATTTCTGTGACCCGTAATTTGTGCGAATTCTCTCCTGAAGGAATAACTCATGCCGTAAATTATATGTCGTAATTTTCTTTGGATATATATCTAGAGACGAAGACTCGCTGTTTTTTATTTCTTTATAAATTAATAAGGCTAATTTGAAGTTATATTGTTGCTGAATTGTAAAAATATTGTGTTTGGAGAAAGAAAGAGCGGTGTGAGCGCAAAAATCTAAATTGTCTATGCATCGAATCGCTTTCTTTTGTAGGACAAGTAACCTGTTAAGATTTGTTGTTGCTGTTGTACCCCAGATAAGTAGACAGTAGTTTAGGTGAGAGTATATCAGTGCGTAATATAATTGACGTTTTAACCAACATGGAAGAAGCAATCTAAGCCTGCGTAATATGCCAATAGATTGGCAAAGTTTTGAGCAGAGGTGTTCAACATGGCGCGACCAAGTCAAACCTTCATCAAACCAGACACCAAGAAATTTATGTGAGCTTACGTTTTCAATAATAGTTCCCTCAAATTTGATACTCATGTCATAACTAATCGGTTTATTTTTTGGTTTAAAAAGAATATATTTTGTTTTACCAGTGTTAAGCTGAAGTTTATTAGACCGCAACCATAGTGATAAATTGTTTAGCCACTCATTCGATAAGAATTCTAGTTCCATCAAGTTCAAATGAGAAAAAAATACATTTGTATCGTCTGCGTACATGATAATGTCGGGTGTTTGTGGCAGATTAACAATGTCATTTATGTATAGAAGAAATAACAGGGGACCTAAGATAGATCCCTGAGGTACACCATACTCAATAGTTTCAAGCCTTGACTGCACGCCGTTTATTACCGTATACTGTGACCGTTCCGTTAGATAACTTTGAATTAGCTCCAACGTACGTACCTCTTATACCGTATCTTGGCAATTTTTTTAAGAGAATATCATGCTTGATCGAGTCAAAGGCTTTTCTAAAATCTAAGAAAATTCCGAGTGTAAAGATTTTATTTTCTATATTGCTGATTATCTTATCTTTTACTTTCAATAACGCCATTTCGGTTGATTTGTCCTTTTGAAACCCATATTGCTGGTTTACGATCAGAGCATTGGCTGTAAGGAAGTTGGTGAGTCTTGCGTTTATAAGTCGCTCTAATATTTTTGAAAACAATGGTAAAACCGATATTGGTCGATAATTATTTAGATTATTTGGTGCTCCCCCTTTATGCAATACGCACACCCTAGCAATTTTCATTCTCTCTGGGAAAATGGCTTTGCTTAATACGGCGTTAAAAATGTGAGCAAGAGGCGCTGAAATTAAATTAGACACCGCTTTAATCGGTTCAGCTTTTATTTCATCCTCGCCAGATGCGGTACTATTAGCCAAAGCATTGATCATAGTAAATATTTCCTCCTCACATGTAGGAGACAGAAAAATTGAGGTAGGTACATTTTTGCTTACGTAAGATCCCGCTCCCTCGTGGTCCATCGAGAATGGCGATGCACCAGAAGCCACAAAGTGGGAATTAATCTTATTTGCTAAAGATTCACCAGAGAACAGGACACCATCAATTGTTAATTGGTCCGGAAATCTATGTACATCTTTCGAGCTAAAGCTTGATACTGTATCCCAAATCTTCTTCGGATTGCCTTGAATGCTTAAAAACTTATGCTTGTAATATTCCAGTCGTGCTTTCTTAACCTCACAATTAACCTTATTTCTCACCCTTTTATACTCTGCCAGAACACATTTGTCTCTGCTCTTAATAAATCTGTTGTATAACTTGTTACGGTCACCAATCCGTTTATAGAGCGCTTGCGTTATCCAGGGCTTCCTTGCCTTCTTGTGCGTACGTAATTTCAACAACGGAAATGCTAAGTGGTAACAGTCGAGCAGCTTTTGTAAAAAGATATCATATGCGTGACTCGGGTTTTGTTCATGATATACATCATCCCAGTTTATGTCAGACATAAGTAGGCAAAATGAATTAATTTTCTCGTTGTTGATAGATCTATACAACATTTCAGTTTTTAGACACTTTCTAGATGTTGAACATGGTAATACACAAAATATAGGCAGGTGGTCACTTAGGTCACACGACAAAACACCAGAGATTACATTATTCACCTGTGAACTAATAACACATAGATCAATCAACGTTTCAGTTTCTTGTGTAATTCGTGTTGGTACATCAATCACATTTTTACAGTTGTAGGATTCAATGACATCAAGAAACTGTCGACACGCTGGGCTAGAACATAATAGATCAATATTCATATCTCCAATGACAATCATAGGCAAGTTTAGAAACGAAATTCTATCAATGAGGTCATCCATATAAAGCAGAAAGTCATTAATTGAACCAGAGGGCGGACGGTAAACAAGGACTATGACAGTGCCACAACATTTTACAACGAGAGATTCGCAATGAGTGTTTAATACCGATAGTTCAGGCATAACGTCAAAGGCGATATTGTTCCGGAAATAAAGCGCTATTCCTCCCCCACGTTTGTTCTCTCGGTACCTTCCTTCATATTTGTAGCCATCAAAATTAACCACGTCACTTCTAGAAGTATACCAGGTTTCGGTAAAAGCCAGCACATCAAACCTAAAATCCAGGGAGCCCAAGTACACATCAATTTCATCGCTTTTGTTTCTCATGCTTCTTGCATTTAAGTGAAATAAAGAGAGGTTGCCCTTAATTAGGGCCTGACAACCCTGCAGAAGGTCAACAAACGACGTGTTATCGTAGTATCGTTTCGTTTTCGCCGAGCTTGCCATAAAGCGAAGAAAAAAAAAAGATAAGCCAATACTTTATGTGAAATCCCTCAGCATATTTTGTCCAGGTCATCTTCAGTATCAATTTTGATAACTCGGTCACCCTGTCTTTTTCGAACGAACATTTTTCCGTCTTTCTGCCAAGCGAACTGATAATCGTTTTCCTTCGCTCGAGTTCTGACTAACCAGAGAAGCCTCTTGTTTTGTGCAGTCAGGTTGTCGAAAAAACGTACCTCTGATCCTGCATCTTTAAGCTTTAGTTTTTTTTTCCATCCATTGGTCCCTTTTCACTCGAGAAGCAAAACGCACAATCACAGCTGGGATTTTGCCCGGTCGAGCAGGCAACCGTTTAACGCTTTCTAAGTCATTGTCAGCTAGCTCATTCAGTTCTAACTTTCTGGCAAGATCATTTAGTTTAGGTAGTAAGTGCTCGTTCTCAGTTTGCGGCAGCCCATGAACCTCCAAGTTTTGTCTCAGACTGTACTGTTCAAGATTATTTGCCTCTGCTTTTAGCTTTCTTACTTCATTCTCACTGTTTGTGGCCTCGACTAGGTCGAGTCGTTTCTTTATGGCATTTATTTCTTTGGCCTGTCTGCTCAGCTCTTTCAGCACGTCGTCATACTTGTCTGACATTTGCTGGATCGAGATCTCGATATTGTTTACGGTAGTTTTAACTGTCATCAAAGTGTCCAACTTTTCAGTTATCTCCACGATTCCAGCCAGTACCCCATTAATCCTGAGTAGCTCCTTCAATACGTCAGATTGAGGCACATCTTTGCAGTCATCTGACCTTACCCTTGCTTCAGGCTTAAGCTCGCGGCACCTATTACATTCCCACGCCTTTTTTGCCGCCTTACTTTTTTTGCCGTATTCTCCCTCAGTCACACCGGAGCAAGAACCAATATGAAAACCACTGCCACATCTTGAACACCTCAGAAATCTGCCGCCATCAGGGAGCGATTTCTCACAAGAAGGACATAAACCTTTGGTGGCCATAGCCGTTCTCTCGTTCATACACGCAAGCAGACACTAGAAAACAACTAGAACTGGAACTAGCTCAGCAGCAGCAGCAGCAGTAGCAATTATCATTAGTAAGAAGATACACGTACTGACCTGAAAAAGCGTAGAAACTTGGGTCAGATACCGGTAGACCACTTTGCTGCTGCAGCTGCTGAGCGCTTCTGTCAGCGGCCTCCTGGGCGTTCTTCTTTTAACGGTGACGGACTTGTGACGTGGCGGGCAGTCTGGCTTGTGGACCAATTACCGAACTGCTTCGTTTGACCAAGATACTGGCGTCCACTTGACGAAATCTCGCAGCGTGTTCTTGCTGCGTTGTCGCAAACTGAAAAAGCGTAGAAACTTGGGTCAGATACCGGTAGACCACTTTGCTGCTGCAGCTGCTGAGCGCTTCTGTCAGCGGCCTCCTGGGCGTTCTTCTTTTAACGGTGACGGACTTGTGACGTGGCGGGCAGTCTGGCTTGTGGACCAATTACCGAACTGCTTCGTTTGACCAAGATACTGGCGTCCACTTGACGAAATCTCGCAGCGTGTTCTTGCTGCGTTGTCGCAAACTGAAAAAGCGTAGAAACTTGGGTCAGATACCGGTAGACCACTTTGCTGCTGCAGCTGCTGAGCGCTTCTGTCAGCGGCCTCCTGGGCGTTCTTCTTTTAACGGTGACGGACTTGTGACGTGGCGGGCAGTCTGGCTTGTGGACCAATTACCGAACTGCTTCGTTTGACCAAGATACTGGCGTCCACTTGACGAAATCTCGCAGCGTGTTCTTGCTGCGTTGTCGCAAACTGAAAAAGCGTAGAAACTTGGGTCAGATACCGGTAGACCACTTTGCTGCTGCAGCTGCTGAGCGCTTCTCAGAAAAACCCAGAAAGGTACCAGAGGAAGAGTCGACCCTTGGTCTACCTTTACGTATTGAGAAGCGTGTTGGTCGGTGCACGTTCCGGTTGGAGAATGGTCGAGTATGGATCGCCTGGTAACTCGCAGGTGCTCCCGAGGCTAACCTCCAAAGTCACCAACAGAGGACACCCGCTGCTGTTCAAAGTGACCAGCCCGTGAGCCACGCTGCTACTCCAGATGACACGTGCCCGAGGCATCATAATTAGCAGCCACAAGAGTTAAGTTCGGCCATGCAGGAGCTGCATCGATCGCGGACGCCTGAGTTAAGACCCACTCCGGACACACCACCAGGAAGGGGGACTTCAACTGCTCAGTTTTCTGTTCAAGGGCTTCCAAGGCGCTCAGAACGCAACCATCCACCACCCGTGCGGTACAGAGACAATGTCGCATGAAGAACTGGGTGGAATATTGCCTTTTTTGTTTTTCTGACTAATGGTGAACTGTGTGCGTGTTTCTCTTTAAAGTGTACTAAATATGCCCATTTTCCAGTTGTAAACGGGGGCATAATGTATTGTGCTCATGAACTCGTAATTTTACGGAAGGATTAATTTTAATTTAAAGGCTTTGAAATTTCTTTGTTGGGATTGTCTATGTTAAAAAAAATATTATTTGATGGGCTTAATCTTTGCGGAGGTGAAGTAACACTGCAGGGCGAATATTTGTGTTTTCTGTTCCTTTCTCGCTAATTTTACTTCTTTTTCGATGTTCTCTCGAGTCTCACTGTTTTTCTCTCTCTTTCTTTGCTCTTGTTTATGCCAAATACTTTACTAGGGGGAATACATTCCACTCCTCTAAAATGCAATAGACCATAAGCAAAAAGAAGCGCCATCTAGTGTATTCATGATCATTGATCAGATTTCCTCCATATTGGGGGGTTTCCGTACCGACGATTTCGCCCAAAAAACAATAGTCCCGGCAAAGTGTAAGTCGTAGAACTAAAATATGATCACCTGCTGCAAGTCCAGTACAAACCCTTCACAGGACGTCTTCGAGAAACACCGTTCATTGACCTGGAGGGCCCAGTTCACTGCTTGAGTGACGAGTCTTGCGACCTCGTTGCTGACAATTCCTTTTCCTGAATTTGGCGGCCGTCTTTCTTTTCTTCTTTGATCCGAAACTAACCAGCAACCCATTGAGTGTACAAATAAACTGCCCTAATATCATGAAAACCGAGTTAAATGCAGATGCGCCTCGTCCACAACTGGAAGATGTGATAAACCCCCTAATATGGCGGCTCCCAATGGCATGATGATGATAGCTGAGTTACGGGCTTGAGTTGAGCTAGTTGGTGCATTACTAGGATAGGGCCAGCTTGAACTTGGGAGACGAGAAAACGTAAAAAACAGAGATAGAAGAAAGAGACAGAGATAGAGATACTGCTGGACTACCAACTATGGATTTAATGCTTCTTCCTCTTCTTGAACCTTAACTGTGTGCTTCTTCTTTTCTGCTCATCCTTAGAGCGCCATACAATCCAAGGATGAAATAAAATAAAATGAAATTAAATGCAATGAGAGCCACATGCAATCCACATACAAACCCAGATTGACAAAACCGCACTCCCAGCAGTGCGTGACACACCATCAAGTTCCTGGACCTCACACTAGAATTTATTGATATACACGTGTGTTGGAAATACGAACCAAGGTCAAGCAAAGGATTTCTTCCTTTTACATCCGGACATTCAAAAACAGTAAAACGAGGTGTTGCGAAGACCGCTCTTGTATCGGCCTTAAACAAATCCTGCGATCATAATATTGGGCAAAGTTTCAACAAGCAAATTTCCAGACTGCGTAATTCTGGGTATCCGATCAGTCTCCTGGTTTGTGTGTGTGAAAACATCTGCACTAAACTAAAGCACAAATCAGATGGTACAGACGGAAGAGAGTCTACAAAACCTCAAAAACATATCTCAGTGATACCCTACATCCATGGGATTACTCATAAATTTAAAAGATAGCCGCAAGGCAGGGCATTAAGGTCGTGTGATCTGCACCAACCAAAGCGCACTCCATGTGCCGCAAAGTCAACCGCCACACCAACGAAAAGAAAATGAGCAACAACTCTCATAGGACACAATATGCCCCGTGTGAAACGGGGGTTGTTTATAACATCCCCCTATCATGTGGCAAATGCTACATAGGCCAGACTGGCAGGTGTATTAATGATAGGACACGTGAGCACGCAACATCTCTCAAGGAAACTACAGCGGGCCATCTACCAGCTCATTGCCGCAGCTGTAAATGCAGCGCAGCGTTCAGCAGCCTTACCATCCTCGGAAAACACAAAAACCCGTATGCACGAGAGATGCTGGAGACCATGGCCATCGAAGAAAACGAAGAGACATGCGTCAGCGTGCCATCCATCAAGCTCACCACAAAAGAAAAACAGTACTTGCGGTGTGCCACGTCCTGCTAAAGCTCATCTCAAAAGAAAAACAGTATTAGAGGTGTGTCACGCACTGCTGGAGTGCGGTTTTGTCAATCTGGGTTTGTATGTGGAATGCATGTGGCTCTCATTTCATTTAATTTCATTTTATTTTATTTTATCCTTGGATTGTATGGCGCTCTAAGGATGAGCAGAAAAGAAGAAGCACACAGTTAAGGTTCAAGAAGAGGAAGAAGCATTAAATCCATAGTTGGTAGTCCAGCAGTAGAGAGTTTTAGTAGATCGTTCCGATGACTCCGATAACGATACCCGATACTCCGCCTCTGCCTTTGCGCTTACATATATAGTATCGTTATCGGGGGTATCGGAGGTATCGGAACGATCTACTAAAACTCTCTAGTATCTCTATCTCTGTCTCTTTCTTCTATCTCTGTTTTTTACGTTTTCTCGTCTCCCAAGTTCAAGCTGGCCCTATCCTAGTGATGATAGCTGGCAAGGATTTCGCATATGGCATATAGCCTCGGTGCAGACAGGTTTTCTAGGCTTGGCGAGAGCCATCTATCGTCGGAGTGGTCTCGGCTATCGGGCGGTAAATGATTATGATGATGATGATGGTGGTTCTTGATTTTGAGGCTGGCTTTTTCTAAAGTATTTGCTTTTTTCCTTTAAATGCAGTGTCCGGTGGGCGCGCCGCTGCCCGTTCGATTGTGTGTCTTTATATATCTTATTGTATTATACAATATACGCGTATAAATAAAGAACACAACGACGACGACTTTAAGAGTCTGATACACCTGGCGACGGCGGTGCCTCAATCTGAACCCAGGGGTGCTATGTTGCGCTTTTTGGACTCCCAGGAGACTTGGAAGAGGGAAGTGACGTCAACAACGCAGCGAATGCAGATTGGATGTTGATTTTGTTTTCTTCTGTCAACATCCAATCTACGTTTCTCTAGTCGTTGACGTCACTTCCCTCTTCCAAGTCTCCTGGGAGTCCAAAAAGCTCAACATAGCACCCCATGGGGTGCTATGTTGAGCTTTTTGGACTCCCAGGAGACTTGGAAGAGGGAAGTGACGTCAACGACTAGAGAAACGCAGATTGGATGTTGACAGAAGAAAACAAAATCAACATCCAATCTGCATTTGCTGCGTTGTTGACGTCACTTCCCTCTCCCGAGTCCAAAAAGCGCAACATAGCCCCCCTGGACATCGGTACCTCGGAGGCGGCAGCTTCTACTTTGACTGGGCTAACTCCTTGGAGCCTGATGCTTCGACCCCAGTGGACCCCAGTGAGCAACAGCGCCATCATGCTCCTGGGGCGCCTTTATGCACCGATCGAACGGTGTGCCAGATCCCCATGGCTCGCTGCTGACCCGCCCAACCCGCCTCCACGAAGTCTGGACTTCTGCGAATCGAACTGCCACCCTCCTTAATAGCAACAATTCATGCCGTCGTCATCATTGTAGAGTTGTTGAAGTGGTGAATAATGATCAGAAAGGTGGCAGAGACTGGAGCCAAGCAATGGCAACCATCACTGTTATCTACCTTTATTTACACTTCTTCTTGGTCCCCAATCTAACAACAAAGTTCAACCACTACATCACTCCCCCCGAAGGAGAGAAATAAATTTCGGTAGAAATAAACTCTACTTAGTTACAGACATAGTCTCTGAGCCTGTCTGGTGGGCGTCTTGTACGAACTGGTCGTCTCGCACATGAGGGACCCGGTTTTTCAGCGGGCAGCTGCTCTCTTTCTCCCCCCAACACGTCAAAGGGTTCATCAGGTTCAGGAGCTTGGTGGTTTTGAGGCGTGCTGTCAGCGTCAATTTCGTATGGATTGGTGGTGAACCATGTGGCATCTGTGGCAGCAGTTTCTTCATTTCTTCTTGGATTTGTGCAAGCAGGAACAGGTTTAAAAAGGCTGGAGTTGATAGTGATTGTTGTTTGACCCCTTCGTGCAGGGATTCGTGCTCCGTTGATCTCCGTGATCGTGTATGGCTTGGGGACATAGGGAGGCGTCAGATTATTTGTCTGGTTTTGCTTGCAGATAACAAAATCTCCCATCTTGAGGTTGTGAGTTCTTGCGTGTCTGTGCTTGTCTGCGTGGACCTTGTGTTTTTAGCTATTTGTAAGATCTGTGTGCTGCCACATCTGCTGTTCAGCGTTGTTGTGCGTTGAATCTGAAAGCAGGTAGCCCATGGGTCGCCCGAAGAGTAATTCAAAGGGTGTTTGTTCTGTTGTCGAGTGAGGGGTTGCGCTGTAAGCCATTCAGAACTTAACTCGGTGGTTCAGTTGTTATTTTCGAGTGTCGTTGCTTGTATGAATCTCTTGAGCGTGCGAATAAACCGTTCAACTTCACCATTTGCTTGTGGCCAGCACGGCGTAATGCGATGATGGCTGAATCCTAATGACTGAGCGAAAGGTTTGAAATCGTGGCTCTAGAATGGAGGCCCATTGTCCGTCTTGATGATTTGCGGGATTCCAAATATACTAAAGATCTTCATAAGATTGTTAATTACTGTTGGTGCCGCGAGTGATAATATAATCTTCACAATAGGATATCGCGAAGCATCATCTACTAGGACCATTAAGATTTTCCGTTAGAGAACGGTCCTCCAAAGTCAAGTGAGAGGGCTTCAAAAGCCTGGTTGGGTTTTTCTAGAATGGCGACGGGTTCACCTTGTCGATGCCTAATAGTGGCCTGGCATGCCATGCAGTTCTTTAGAGTTGCTTGCACCATGCTGTCTAGGTGTGAAAACCAAAGTTTTTGCTTCATAAGAGCTTTCGTTTTGGTTGTCCCCTGGTGGCCAGCATGTGCAAGGGATGTTGCTCGTCGTCAGAGAGCAGCAGGTAAGACGAGGCGATTGCCTTTCAGCAGTAGACCGCTGTCTGTCAGAGAGAGCTCGTGTTGCATTGATGCAAAATCTCTGAGCGATAGGTTGCTTCAGTTGGCAGGATTCTTGAGGGCAGCAATTACTCACTGTAGATGTGGATCTACAGCGGTGGCAGCAACCACTTCCGCACAAGTCATGGCTTTTGGAACAAGGTTTTTGGCAATGAAGTTGACATATGCGTCGGTGGTGCGAGCCAGGTTATCATCAGCGGGGCAGTTCGGAAAAGGGTGGCGAGAGAGGTAGTCTGAAGGATTGCTAGTTCCACGTGTGTGTTCCACTCTGAAATTATACTGCTGTATCCCTAACGCGAGACGCTCCATTCGTGGAGAGGGAGAAGCTCGTGGATTGGTGAGAATGGACACAAGTGGTTTGTTGTCTGTGCGAAGGAGGAATACGTTGCCATAAAGGTAGAGACAAAAATGTTCCGTTCCCCACTATATTGCAAGCAGCTCACGTTCGATCTGAGAGTATCGGGATTCGGTGGAAGTCAAAGCGCGACTGGCATAGGCGACGATCTCAGTACTTCCCCCTCCTTTCTGAGCTAGGATGGCGCCGAGGCCAATAGGAGACGCGTCAACCGTGATGATGATTTCTTTAGTGCCGTCAAAAAAGCGAAGTTATGAACTCCAGATAAGTTTTCTTTGAGGGCCTCGAAGGCAGCTTGCTCTGTTGGGCCCCATTCCCATAGCATTCTTTTTGGTGAGAAGATGAAGTGGGTGTGTGAGATTAGCAAGGCTAGGTAGGAAGCGCCCACTGTAGTTGAAAGTGCCAAGGAGGCTTCGTACATCATGTGCGTTGGTAGGGACAGGCATTTTTTTAAATGCTTCAATTTTTATAGGGTCTGCTCTGATTCCGGAAGCCACAATCATGGCTTGATAGACTGGGGACAAATTTGCCCCCCATCTATCAACAAAGTCCAACCACTACAATCATGCATGTATATACTCATCACATTATCACGTTCACTAGACGCGGCACATTTGACGCTGTTTGACACCTCGAGACACTGGTTTGCACTGGCGCACCAACCGCCGGTGTAGCGTAGCGAGTAGTCGTAAAACGTCTGCGACTGATAATGATGCTAGCTTATTTGCAAAAAAAAAGAAAACAAGACTCTGTGGGGCGCGGAAAAATCCGGAGACGACACCGCCGCGGCCGCCGCTAACATTCTGATGCGCATGCGCGTCAACTGGCGCGGACCTCCCCTACGTCAGGGCTAGATTCGGCGCTATTAGCGGCGAGATTTTTTAGTGGCGCCCTCATATGGTTACCTTTCATGCATCATTACCTTGCGAACAACAAGTTCGATGGTGTTTGTAAGGAGCATGGTGGAAGCTTGAAATCATTGCGCTCTTAAAGCAACACTACCAACACCGTAGAAATTGAAATTCTTCCATACCTCTTATTTCCGTGGATGAGAAATCCTTTCCTGACGTCATAGTCAGCATTCGGCCAATCGTGGAAGGCCGACCACAGCGACGCGTTTGATCGCGCACGTCGCCAATAGGCGTTCTATCTGATGCAAATGAGCGGAGTGGAATGCATTCTCCCTAGTAAAGTATGTGTTTCTACACTCAACCAAAAACGAAAAAAAGAAGGGATGGGAAAAAATAATGTTCAGTTCATTCGATCTAACTTTCTTTCCTTCTTCGTGTTGTTCCTTCTATGCTGGCCATCTGTGCCAGCGTCTCCCGGACACCTGCGACGCTGCCGAACGGCACGCGCCAAGAGCGCGCACTTTGCTGAGCTCGCTTTGCGTCTTTGCTTGTTTGTTTTATTCTGTTTTCTGATTCTTAAAATTAAACAGTTCTATAGACGTTTCCACTGTTTACAAAAATCACAGTCCACACGTGTTAAATCACAGTCCAGAACGCGCACGTTCGTCGCTTCGGAAAGCGAGCAAATCACGCGCCATACGCACGAACACTGAAAATGGAACCTGCCAAGTGCCCTTTTTTGGAAAGGTCTATAAGGAGTATTCACTGGGCGCCATATTTGTAGGTGATGTCTAGAGCACATGCTCTGAACGAGCCCACATTAATAGGCTGCTAAGACCGGCAATCTTGAGGGTGCGGAATGCACGTTACAAAAGAACTGCGGAAGCTCGCCATCAGCACGCGCTCAGCAGTCGTGCACACAGCTACGGCCGCCAGTGAAAACTTCCTATACATAGGTTGCACTGACGTAATTTGGTCCTCCTTTCTGGTGGCCAAACTTCATCGAGCGTAGCCTTTACTGTGCATAATCTACGAGCACTACACGAGCGTCGCGAGCGAGCGGAAACGAGTGAGCACAGCTTCATTATACTTCGTTTCACTTTATCTGCGAGCGAAGCCAAAGCTAGAAGCGCGAGACCGGCGCTTTTTGCGTTTCTGCCCAGCTCGCGCGCTCGAGCAAAGCCTGAAGGCACGGAGCTTTCGTGCTCGAGCTTCCAGCTTTGCCTTCGCTCGCACATAAGGTGAAACGAAGTATAACAGCTGGTTTTGGCCACCAGAAAGGAGGAAGGATATGCCGTCACGTGCAACCCATGTATGATGTAACTCCGAGTAGATCCCCGACCCGCCCCTAGCGGCAAACAGGCTGAAGCTTGACGAGGGTATGGGCCGTGTCACAACTACGTCGCATTCACTGGCGGACAAAGCTGTGTGAGCGACTGCTGAGCACGGTGTAATACCCCTGTCAGACGGGCTAGTTTAGTGTCACTACAAGCGAGTGCACTTCGACCTTAGTGTCATTTCTGTAGTGTGCCACACGGCTCCTTCCTGAGGAACACACTTGCCTTGGAGTGCGTTTGACGAACTCACTTCGCTCGATCGAGCGCGTGGCATCAATAGGAGTGTTTCAACAGTAAAACATAACAACACAGAAACCAAAATCGTGGCGTAAGTTTTATTTTATAAAGAAAAATATATTCGTGAAAGAGACGACATGTAGAAGAGTGGCATTGCAAAAAAATAGTGGGGTGGACTTGGAGTTTAGGCTGATCTGAATCAAGATTAGCGCAGCGGTGAATTGATAAAAGACGACGACAAAATCAGTCATTCATGACTATCTTAGTTAGCAGAGAATGATAGAGCCTAATTTTGTTTCAACATGTAACTATTCGAGACAACACGATAATTATGATCTAATTAGGCAGTGTCAGGGCCTCCTCGTAGACTTCCGTAAAACGAAGCGGAACGCCAACGTTGGATATGCTTCGTTCTTATCTTGGCTTGCGATGATCGATCAGAATCATCCAATCCACCTCTTTCGAAATCATGGTTCCAGAGTTTCTGGTATGAAAACACATGTTCGCGTTCCATGGATTCACGAGCGGCCATGGCATGCTTTCAAGCGAGATCTCGTGAGAGCGCTCGTGGTGTGCACGCGCGTTCTCTACCCAAAAATCTCGAACCGGTGACTTCGTAAAAAGGTGGATTGGCGTAAAAATCGTTCATGAATGTAACGTTGTTTTAGAGCACAGCTCCTAGGCACCCGTTTCCGGGTTGAGCGGCGTCGGCGTTGGCGCAACCGCGCGTTGCTTTATGTGATGTTTCCCAAAATGACGTCACGTGTGTCGTCACGTGTGACGTCACGTGTGACGTCACGAGGGTAAAATTGTCCCGCTAAATTTTGCGGTAAAAGTTTTTGCTAAGTTTGGCGGAAAATGTTTCAGCTAAATTTAGAGTAAACATATTCTACCCGTGTGACGTCACGTGACGTCACACTTAAAATTTCAGATGATGTGTCATGTGACGTCACACGTCAATTCAGCGGGAAAATTTCCCGACTAAATTTAGCGGGAAATTTAGTGAAATTTTTACGATAAGCGGGATGGGAACAGGAGAGGAGGATGGGAGGGTACGGAGGGGGAGCAGCTGGCATACCCTCCCCTTTGTACCCCTTCCCCCCTCCTCCTAACGAGCTGCGCTCCAATTCGGCATTACAGAGAATTGTAAGCGTCTAATTTTTTTAACGTGTCTTTATTAAGGGGTATCGGTGGCCGAGTGGCGCCCACCAGATCGGAGTACGTGGAGAGAAAGCTCGCGCTGGAGAACCCAGTGATCCTGAGCTCAATCCCCAGCCCTGCCCGAAGAACACACTTCCAATGAAGTGAGTTCGGGGAGCACACTACGCTCGCTCCGGTAGACCGAGTGTGTAATCTCGATAGCAATGTTCAAGAAGTAAAAATAACAGAAGAAATTAACGCTGCGTAAAATTAGTATTATTTTGATAGGAGTAATATTAGATGCGCACTTGTTTTCTGTTGGCAGGAAAGTACTGCATTGTAGAAAAACAAGCGGATAATCTAGTTTCCAGCCTTGGCCCTTGCGCGACGGCCAGCGACGGCGAGGAGGCACCTGCAAGACTCCACCAGGAATCTGAAGGTGGCAGGAGAGACGCGAAAGGCTTGCTTGAAATGGAACTCGCCCAAATAGGGCAAGGCGTCTTCGAACCACCGTTCGTTCCTCTGGAAACTCCACCGTTCTCGACTGTTCACGGGTGGGCTGTCGGTCATGAGCGCGGCTATGGTGAAGGCATTGGCCTGCAGCTGCTGATCGATGTCACTAGAAATTCTTGCCTGTGCGTCGGCATCCAGGTCCAGCTGCCTCTCATCTGAAAGGCGTTGGGCTCTCACGGAGAAAAGTGCCCCAACCACGCGCTTCCACTGTCCAACATCGCGGATATCGCTCTCCAGCTCGTCCTCCACACACTCCATGATGTTTCGTTGTGGCGAGTGGCCGAGTGGGCTCGCGCACACCAGCTCGGAGCACGCGGAGCGAAAGCTCGCGCTGCAGAACCTAGGAATCCTGGGTTCATTCCCTATCCCTGCTCGTTTCGATTTATACTCCGTTTCACCTTATGTTGTACTGCAGAGAAGGCTAGAAGCGCGAGCTCATAGCGTTGGGAGCTACTTTTAACGCACGAGAGCTTGTGCCGCCGAGATGTGCCCTAGAGCAAGGAGCTCGCGCTTGTAGCCTTTCCTGCGGTACATCATGAGGTGAAACAGAGTATAGATGAGCATCGTCCCGGCGTGCGGACGTATATCACTGGCTAGTAATGGCTGATCGTAATGATCGAATTTGATTTAAATTTGGATTAAAGCTCGTGACTTAGCGCAACAATGTGTGGTAACGTATTTCTATTAAGACGACGAAGTTATTTATAAAAAAAATGCGTATGCACTGTAATATTTTGCGTGCCCATTACTTACCCATCGTTATTGCCATCATTTTGGAGTGACACTATGTTTTCCCGTGTAGCACCAACACACTTGGAGTGTGTTTCGACGGGTTGAAGTGCACTCGCTTGTAATGACACTAAACTAGCCCGTCTGACAGGGGTATAAGATACACTCTTTAGGGGAGGACACGGCGGTGCTGAACGCGCGGCGCGAGGAATCAGATAGCGTTCGTTCGACGGGCATCCGAAAGGCTGCATCATTCCGCTGCCACCGTGCCCGCGGCTGACAGTAGAGATTTTTGGGGAACCGTTTTTGCACATCCGATACGGTACGATGAGCCCTCCGGTACGAAGTGCGCATGCTCTTGTGTTCCGCGATCTTACCGGAATGCGCTGCTCGAACCGTAAGGCACGACCGGCACGACCAATGGCCGCCATGGACGGTCTCGCTTGGTCAGCAAAACGGCTATTTTGCTGGCGGAGAGAGCGTGCCGTGGCTTCAAACATGAATAAAATAACTCGTGGTAGTACCTAGCAGGAGCGCCATATGTGACAGCAAGTGCATAAAGTTGGAATCAGCAAATAAAAAAGAAAATACAGATCAAAACGCAATAAGACATCCTCGATAGAAATAAATTAATGTTTAGCAGCAGCACCTATTGTCTGCTCAGTGGCGCAGTGGATTAGAGCGTCCATTTCGTGAGCTCGTAGAGGTGCAGTAGTGGAGAGTTCAAACCCGGCTGGCCCATTACCTTTTTTTTTTCATTTTTAATTTGTTTTTATTTTTTAAGTTTTTTTATATTTTTTAGTTTTTTATATTTAGAGTTTTTTATATTAAGTTTTTTTATATTTTAAGTTTTTTATATTTTAAGTTTTTTATACCTTTAAGTTTTTTATATTTTAAGTTTTTAATTTGAAAGTTTTTAATTTTACAGTTTTTAATTTTAAAGTTTTTATATTTTTAAGTTTTTATATTTTTAAGTTTTTTTACATTTTAAGTTTTTTTACATTTTAAGTTTTTTTACATTTTAAGTTTTTTTTACATTTTAAGTTTTTTCACATTTTAAGTTTTTTTACATTTTAAGTTTTACATTTTAAGCTTTTTATATTTTAAGTTTTCTTTTTCATATTTTAAGTTTTTTTTTTTCCATACAAACGTTGGGATGTGCATTTCGAGCTCTTATCACCCGTTTTTACAGCTGCTTTATGACTGAAGGTTATCTGTAGTGTCAACAGAGTTTTGCATGAATTAAAAATTTTGTGTTCTAATGCTAATCACATATATTCTATAAAACGAGCCCGTTAAATATTGGGTGATAATTTTAATAAATGCACAGCAGTAAAGTTACAGGTTTTCCTTTATTAATTATTTTTTTTACCGTGGTAGTACCGTACACGGCACAACGATCGGTTCGCGGGCGTCCGACCGTGATCGTCTGCTATCTTTACCGTAAGAGAGCAACATGAGCGCCGTATCTACCTCCGTCCCTCCGCCTCGTCCTCGCAAGCGGGTTTCAGCGGAAGATGATATCTTCCTACTTCGGGAGGTGTTAGGCCCTAATCCTTTTTTTACTCCGGCCCTCTGGAATGACGTCCTTAAAGGCTTGAACGTGGCGTCAAAAAAGAACTTCTAGTTGCGAGGAGCGAAGGAACGGATTGACATCCTCGTAACTTTGTACAAGAAAAATGACCGCCTTAACTTGAGAAGGCGAGTATATTTTTGTTATTTTTGTATTTTCTTCGCGATTTAATATTCCTATTTTTATTTGTCCATAACTTTCTGAATACTCGACCCTGCAGTGGGCCTCGAGGGAAAGACACAGGATCGCTGGCAGACGACTTCGAATGTTGATGATAAGCGCGCGCGAGCGTGTTCTTATTTGTGTGTCAAATCGAGTTTGCTGTCGGCGACTTTTCAGCATATCAGGACGTGGTTGAAGTAAACATCATATTTGGTTGATGTAAAACACCAAAGCTTGCCCAGTGAGAACGTATGACTTACAAAACAAGTTACCACGCACGATCAAGGAACTATTTTATTTCCCGAGGATATGAATCGGGTAAACTAAAAAAAAAAAAAAAAAAAAAAAATACGGTGGCAAACGAGTTCCTGACACCCAGATTCAGCCGTTGGTTGTCAACGTCTCCGGGATGCGCAGCGCCGATCGGAGAAGAAGCAGATCCTCCTTTGTGAACCTGAACAGCCGTACGACGTCCTCCTCGTCCATCGACGCTAAGTTGAACGTCCCATGCCTTGCCGCCAACAAGCGCCTCTCTTAGTGCGCAGACAGTCGTACAAAAGAACGTTTTGTAAATTGTTTTCTCCGAATAGAGCCAACTCCAAGTCATCGTCAAAAAGATCGATCGTCTTTATCGTCGGAAAGCTCGTCTGCTTCTTAGCAGACGAACAATTTAGAACTTCGCAGCGCCAGTGGCGACACGCCATGGAGCGCCAGGTTTTGTATTACGGAAGCGCATTCATTCCAGTAAAAAAACGAGACGAACTATAAGTAGGTATACATTGTTTTAGGTTCTCTATATTTTTAGGGTGAGATTTTTATTTGCTTGTTTCTGCGATTTGTACAAACAAACGCAAATATCTACATTTTCAACGAGGCCGATGCAGGTTTCCGTTGCCAGGGGGCGCGACCTGTACCGATCGTCTGCTTTCGTCTGCAAATACGGTTCCCCCAAAGCCGTTTCGAGGCACACGATCGGTCGACTCGCCCGATCAAAGGTATCGATCGTTTTTGTTTATGGATCGTATTTTATTCCGGTTCCCTAAAACTCTCTAGTGCCGCCGGCGGCCAAACGGCAAAACTGTGTGAGAGCGAAAAAAAGTATCTCGTTGCCATGACACCCCGGTACACCGTGGTCTTTCTGCACGTGCGACAACCTCGCTGGAGCTCTGCGCGTGTCGTACATGAGGCGGCACGAGACGTCTTGTACGTGCCCACGGGTCGACGAGTCACCTGCCGGCGCCGCTTGAAACCATAGTGAGAGAGAGAAAGAGAGAGAGTGAAGAGCTAACTTTATCGGGCACGTCGCAAGGAGCGCGCTGTCCTCACCTGAAGAGTATTATCTTGCACCGTGCTGCTGAGCAAGAGCTGATACCGAGCTTCCAGTTTGTTTGCCACGTGCATGCGAACACTCCCTTGGCCAGGAGCGCGAGCTAGCACGCGCTCCTTTCTTTGAGACGTGCATTTCTAGCACACGCGCTCGTTCTGCGGAAGAGCGCTTCAAAGCAGCAACCTCGAGCTCTCGCGCGTGTGGCGTGGTCTTCGTTCTCTGCTTAAGAGTGAACGAAGTATAAACAGCGCCCTCAAAAATGGCGTCCAGTGCCAGCGTCCAGCGAAGGGCTTTGCTGCAACTCGCACAGCAGTGAGGCATTTTTACTCGTGCATTTGACGCTCCACGTGAACGTCGGACTTCATCGTATGCTATACCAACAGACACTCGGCGTGAGCATTTGTATCATTATCTGCTACACCAACCACCGAAGCAGGCGATGGAGCAGACGATGCCACAGACGATGTAGCAGACGATGTTGCTCATCCGGGCTAGCTAGGGGACGCTGAGGGGATCTACTAGTGATGCCGTTTAGAGGAGGAAACTCGCAGGCCTTGTGTTCAGGTTGTATTGGCCTAGGCCGCCTCCACAAGCCTATTAAAACCACCTGGCTTCATTTAAAATCAGTTAGGATTTCAATGGACCATTTCCCCATACCGACGGCACCAGGCGGTGGCTGCACGAACTAAAAATCGAGCAAGTGACCTACGCTACAAATCGATAATGGAAGCTACGCTACCAGTTTCTTCGCTCTCTGAGCTGCGGCGCTTGCGCGACGTCACGTGAGCCACGCGAGCAGTACGAAGGTACGCACCCAGGGACGTTTATGCATCGTGATCAGCTTCGTAGGGAGAACCAGGGGGAACCCGCGAAAAACAAGGTAACCTAGCGAGCAACGATGTCGACGGCGGCGGATGGGTGTGGCAGGAGGCAATCAGAAGCATATAAGGCCTCATTCACACAGCCGTTTTTTACCCCGGCCCGGCAATAGAGCCGGGCGGCGTTCCCGCCGGGGGAGGGGATGTTCGGACCGGTTTCGGACCGAAATCGGGCCACCGGAGCCGAAATGAGCCGAACGACGGTGTTCTACGTCCCCGGCGCCGACGGGAGACAGGGGACGCCGGCGCCCCGCCCCACTCGGAGACGGCCAATCATAAAATATGAAACTTTCGCTCAATCTGGCGGATTCTCAACAGTTGGGGAACCCTAGGCACGGCCGCGGGAGGGGGGATTGACCGTACTCTATAGACCTTTCCAAAAAAGAGCGTGGGGCCGGTGCCATCTTGAGTGTTCGTGCGTATGGCGCGCGCTTTCCTCGCTTTCCGAAGCGACGAACACGCACGTGCTGGACTGTGAATATCGCACGCTGGACTGTGATTTTTGTAAACATTGGAAAGGTCTATAGGAAGAGACGGTGAAGAAGAACTGCTGATTCCGGTGAAGCACAGGTTGCACAGCTGACGACTACGGCGATTAGAGGTACAGCTGCCATTATAGGCACTTTTTCCCTACTGATTTGTTGACTGGTCGCGCGACCTACGCGACTTTAAAGAGGGGCATCCCTGGCGTCCACCCAAACGTCGTGTTTTTCTTTCCGTCCACTTTTTTCTTTTGTGTAACCCAATTATATATATGCTGCAATTACGTGTACTACTCGCTGATCCACAGCCTCCTTCCGAATTTCCTCGATTTATCGTGCCAACTTCCGCCGCTTGGCATCGGGCGCTCGCGCGAGCACAGAATGCTTCTCAGAAAAAGTCCATTGGATCTCATGTGAAGTTTTAGCTAAGAGAGTAAACATTAAAAAATTTATAAGGTGGGTATATACCTTCTTTATTTATGAATTCAATATTTCGCTAATTATGACATTGCACAATAATTGGGACACAGAAAACCCTCGAGACATAAATCATGTCATCGTAACAGAGTGTGGTCTTGTATCACTACTACGTGTTGCGTGACAATACATCAGGCTAGCGGTTGTACTGCTAGCCTGAAATTGCTCATCTACAGCTGAGAGACGAGTCGCTCGTTGTATAAACATACCGACAACCAATCTCTTATAACATAAATCAAATTGCACAAGAATATTGGCATCTTCGACCGAGAAGACGACAAATAAGAATTACAGAACTGATGGTGACATTATGCAAAGGAATTTTAACACATGTAGTTTCACAGATATGAAACAGGGGATGAATATTAATAATTAGTATATATTATTTTGTGCTTCAGAACCAGCGTTGTACGGAACGGCGTTCCAAGGAATGGCGTTTCTGGAACGCGTTCCTTTTAGGAGGAACGAAGGAACGCCGCCGTTCTATTTCGCATCGCTGGAACTAGAACGGGAACGCGTTACATTTTTACTGGAACGGAAAGAGTAACGGCGTTCCTTCTTTTCGTCAAGTGGGGTAATTTTTATTTTATTTATAACAGGGAAGTTTTGAAAGTAAAAAAAAAATCTCTTTACGAAGTGCAGGATCTTGTTAACTTTTTGGCTACTAATCTTATGAATTATTTTGTGTGGTCCTCGCTTGGTAACAGTTTCGAGTGCAGGAGAGCTGGTGGACATTGATTCTTTTTTGAGCGCCAGAAACTGCCGTACGAAAAGCAAAACCTTTAGTCGTAGGAAAAGACAAAAAAGAGGGTCGTTTCAAACTCAGCTACTTTTTTTGGTTCCACAAATCCTCATAGACCCAGAAATCTAAGGCCTACTACAGCCATTTCTGAACTTCCTTAAAGGGGTCATGAAACGATTTTCCTACTTCTTCCTCCTTAGCTTTAATCCTCAACTGAAATGCGTATTGTGAAATCACGTCGTCGTGACATTCTGCGGCACCGGTGCGATGACTCCTAGCTTCCACCGTGCTTTTTATGCACACCATAGAACTTGTCATTCGCCAGTGACGATAAGTTCCGTCAGGGTACTCATTGGCCTCGAACGCGAATCCAAATATTCTTCGACGGATTGATTGTTGACGAGCGCATACGTCCGAGTGACGCGATTCTCGTGTCCAATGCGTGAGCTGGGCTCGGCTGACGTCAGGTTGGCACCGCTGACGCGCTTTAGGAACCGCGGATGTATCATAGTGAAAGGCGGAGAGCTTTCGAGGGAAAGAAGGTACAAAATAGTCCGCAATATTTTCAAATGTTCTTACCGAAAGTCAGGCTTTTGACTTTCTACCCTCTTTCTTTTGGCCAACTAAACGCTGTGCTATTAGTAAAATCCCAATATAAATTGATTTATTCCAGCCCAACATTCGTTTCCTGGGCCCTTTAAAGAGACCTACAGTCACAACAAAATCACAGGTTTCCAGACATCAAACGCACCCTTGTATCCCGAACATTGGTCACTTAAAAGATACACAAAAAAATAACCTTTATTCCTTCTCTTGTCCCCCACTTTCAAACTGAACAACTAATCGAACCTTCAGAAAAAAGTATTCGTAGCTTTTAAGACTGACCTTCCAAAAGCCCTACCCTCTCCTTCACTTGCTCGTCTTGCGGAATGCAACATCGGGAAGCAACTGTCGTTAAAACAACGGACTTTGTTAAATTGAAACGTGTGAGGTTGTTGTAAAACGCTCGTGCAATGTGGTGCAAAAGTACATTCGACTCGTCTGAATCGCCCACCACAAACTTGGATATGGTTAAAAGCTGAGATTTTTAACTCGAATATATCAACAAATGAAACCCTGCTTATATTCCTAACGAGCGTGTTGGTAAGATGTACTAGATCACAGAAAGTATAAAACATAGAGAGGACGAAACACAGACGACTACATTCTTTCAACTCACAACAAAGTTTATTCCAAGGAGTACGAACGCAGGTTACCCTGCGCACACTTAGGGAAAGGGGGAAAGGGCAGAGGTAGAGGGGGGGGGGGGGGGTAAGAGGAAGGAAGGGCGGGTGGGAGAGGCGGATGGGTGCGTCGACCCGTTGGGTTCGGGCCGCTCACCGAGGTCGTCTAATCACCCCGGACAGCTCTTGGCTAAGATAATCTATCTCTCTATCAGAGAGGGCTAGCGATGGGGAAGAGACATTGACTCCGGAGTTTATTATTGCAAAAGATTCGATAACTTCCCTGCCGAACCTCTGAGGATGGCGCCCGAGCACGCGCGTTTTTTTGAACCTTGGCTCACATCCTCCGCATGTGCGGCGATGTGCTGCAATCGGATGCACCGAATCCTCGCTGGGGTCGGCGACCTCTCGGAAGTGCTCCCTCAGGCGGTCATTGAGGCACCGCCCCGTTTGCCCGATATATTCTCCCCCGCAAGAGAAAGGAATGGAATAGATTCTCTCTCTCCGGCAAGAGACGAACTGCTTTTCATGTTTCTTGGGACAGGGATTTGGAGGGGAAGGATTATTGACCTGACGGCACATCTGCTTCAGTTTGAATTTACACTTGAAGACCACTCCTACGTCGAAGCGTGAGGCGAGCGCCTTGAGGCGATGTGAAGTGTTGTGCGTGTACGGAATGACGGCGAATTGTTTTCGGCGGGGTCGGGGTGTAGAGGGAGGTGTGTTTGAGGAGGTAATAAGCCTCTTGAGAATATTCGTCAGAAGGTCTTCTGGATAGCCGGCTTTCCGCAATCTATCTATTTGGAGGATAACGCTGTTTGTGGCTAGATGAGGGCAGGATCTAGATCGTGCAGTCTTCATGAGGGACTTAACCAGGCCTAGCTTGACTGTTTTTGAGTGTGCGCTGGTGAAGGGGAGAACTGGTTTTTCTGATCTCTGTTTGAATTCCCAGCACAACCCCCCGGATCGGAGACTAAGTTGTAGTTCTAAAAATTGAAGGGTTCCCCCTACCGGGTCCTCTTTTTTGAACGTGAGGCCGGCGGGGCTTGATGTGAAGGCTTTGAGAATGGTCTCAGGTTTGGTCTGTTCCTGGTGCAGCACAAGATAATCATCTACGTACCTGAATACCTGGCACCCGGGTGCCGTCGCCTCCAATTTTGCCTTTATAGCCCGATCCACATACATTAGGAAGATTTCACTAAGAATGGGAGCCAGGCAAGACCCGATGCAGACGCCTGCCTTCTGGATGTAAATTTTTCCTTCGTACTCAACGAGCGTCGAGCGGAGGTATAGGTCTAGCAGAGAAAGGAACCCTTTAACGGAGACTCCCGACGCGTTTTGGAACTTGCACATGCCGTTCTCATCTATGGCGTTGCTCACAGACTCAAGCAGGTAATGGACATCGAGATTAAGAATGTAGTCGTCTGTGTTTCGTCCTCTCTATGTTTTATACTTTCTGTGATCTAGAAACCCTGCTTCCGCTTGTTTTCTTCTAGTGGTGCCCTTCCATCACGACATACAAACTCGTACGTTGCCTATTGATGGGATAGATATATAAAAAAAAACTCTGCTTGATTTAACTAAATATGGTAATTAGCAAAATACAAATGTAACGTATATGTAACGATACGTTCCATTTTTTTAAACTGTAACGGGAACGAGTTCCTTTTTCACAGATGGAACTTGTAACGGGAACGCGTTCCAAAAATCTAAAAGAACGAGGAACGAGCTTTCGTTCCTTTTTGAGGAACGTGTACAACACTGTTCAGAACTATTGAAGTCCTTATATGGTAATGCTGGTAATGATGCTGTCCAATGAATAATATGACGAGAAGACACACCTTACGATAGGCACTGTTTTCTCGTTCTGTCGTATAATCGTTTAAGCGAATGGTGTGTGTTGCGGCCCCGTTTCTTTACGCGCTTAGATTGGCGTCGGGCGGGTCTGCTGGAAGCGGTCCGCGGGCCGTGCTTTATTGGAAGTACTGCGGCCAGCCGCGAGCCGGTAGGGAAACCTCCGCGGGCCAAATTTGACCCGCGGGCCGGAGTTTGGAGACCACTGCAGTAAACCTACCAGATTTCATCGCGTTTGGTCGAATGAACGTGCCTTTCATGTCTTTCTTTGGAGCTAGCTGTGAGTCAGGGAGTTATACCAAAAATGCCGTCCTCTGCAGGTAGCACCCCTGGCTGAAGTACATTGTCACATATTCAAGGTCACGTAATGCCCGTCGCTGAAACGATGGTGGCTGAAGCGTAAGCTCCGGTTCGGTAAGCTTGTAAGTGCCGGTCGTGTTAGCACAGGTTGCGTAAGCTCCGTTCGCGTAAGCGCCAGTCGCGTAAGCTCCGTTCGCGTAAGCGCCGGTCACGTAAGCGACATCGTCGAGGACGACGATATTTCCCTGGGGGCCGTCCTTGAGGTTGTCCTAATCTTCGTCCTAGACGTCGTTCTTAACGTCGTCCTCTGGGACGTCGTCCTCGACGTGGTCCTTGACGTTGCCCGAGACGTCGTCTCCTACGACGTCCCAAAACCGTCGTCCTTGACGTCGTCCCCGACGTCGCCCTGCTTGAGGTCGTCCTAGAGGTCATCCCAGATGTCGTCCTTGACGTCTTCCTCGATGTGTGCAGGACATATTACAACCATTTCAAGCTACTGCATTTCATCGCGTTTGGTCGAAGGAACGTGCGTGTAAAGTTTTGTTTCTTTTTGGTCTAGATAGAATTTTAGCCTCGCCATTCTTCGAGCTCCCTCCGTAGATCGCAGCGATTGGCTCTCGCAAGTTCATTGCGCGAAAGTATACGCACTGGACGTTTTTTAGTGTGAGCAACTACAACCAATTTACAAGTACGTTACAAGTATGGATATTCATCCATGAAAAAAGCTTTTTTGTTAACTTGAAGTAGTTCATATTTTGAAGCCTTATTAATGACAACTATACCACGTACGGAAACATTTCTAGTAAATCATAGCGCGGTAAGCAACTAATTTATGCTGCTTCTTCATGGGGTCATTTTGCCATCGGAGTCACACTGTGTACACCTTTGAGCATGGACAATACTAGAGCCCCTAAATGAGCTACGCTTAGAGTATCAACACTTCGTTCCCCGGTCTGCTAGTGGACGCCGCCATCCTGATGCTTAGTGTAGAGCAGACGCAAATGTCGATCGTCACAATTTAAAAAGCGACTTCCTTGGTTTTAAGTACGATGGTAGGTAGCTTAGGTGATGTTGTTTCGCTCTGTCGCGAACTGTTTTAACAATTCTGAAGGACGGAAAAGCGTTTCCTGTGGTTTCCGATAAAGCTTCAGAGAACTGGCAACTATGATGTTAAGCACCAAGACGGCTGAAATGTTGTTATTCTTGAGCGTAGCTTATTAAGTGGCTCTATAAAACGCCCTATCGTTTTACTCATTTGTCGAAAATACGTCATTATGGATCGAAGAAGATTAGAGCTCTTCCAATTTCACAATAGCTATCCTTTTAAACTTCTCACTAACTTATTCCAATTTCTGCGCAGTCCTTCAAATTTCCACAGTCAGGATTTTAATAGAGATGGGCGATAATGCATAGTTTCAGCTAGAGCCACTAAATGAGCTACGGTTAGAGTATCGGCGCTCCGTCCTCGATATGGCTGTGGGCGCCGCCATCTTGGTGCTTTTGCAGAGCAGACGCAAACTGCCGATCGTCAAGATTCAAAAGTGCGACTTCCTCAGCATGCTATTCGGTGTTACGAAGCTCATGTAATATTGCTTTTCTCTAACGCGAACTGTGTAAGCATTTGTGGAGGACGGAAAAACATTTCCTGTGATTTCCAATAAAGCTTCAGATAACTGGCAACCATGATTTTAAGCCACAAGATGGGTAAGTGACCTTACTCTGAAGCGTAGCTTATTTAGTGGCACTAATTTAGGCGAGGATCTAGAGGATTTTAAACAGTTGCGGTTTTCATGTCGCCGTTTATTTTATGAGTTAAATCGTAGAGTTACAAAAATCGAAGGCATCAAACAAAAGATTAGGAACCTTGAGCTTACCTAAAAACCCTAACACTACTGATCTTGTAAGCATTTGTATTAAAAACGCCTCGTTTGCAGTTTCATTAGTAATAATAATAATAATAATATTGCTGTGTGTATGTTTATATAGCCACAAGGTAGTCAGCCTCAATGAGCGTCCCGTGGCTCAGATTGTGGGAACTCTGGGGTTCCCTCTATCCCTATCTAGGCCTAGCTTCAAGCAGGCCGTGGGAGTCGTCGTCATCAACGGCGTCGGCCTCCCGGATACAAGGAACCACGAGGCCGAATTCCCCGAAGGGGCCGGCTCTCCCTTGCCCATTTTGGGTGAATGCGCCTTCGGCACACCCTAGAGAGTTATAATGGACGCGACTGCTAGCGGCCTCCCCGGGCGCGTCCATTCTCCGAGGCTACATAAGCTGGCACCGAAGGAGTGCCAGGGGCTCTCGTCGGCGGAAGCCCTGGCCCTACGGAGCTCGGTTTTTCTTTGTGGGCTTCCGACTTCCCGTGATTCTGTCTAATGCGGCAGCGCGGGAAACCGACCGGGTGATACTGGCAATTGAGCCAGCGCCAGACTTTTCTTGTCTAAGAGCGAAGCGTGTTGGCATCTGAGTCAATAAACACGTCGAAAACGGACTCACTGTGTTGGTGTTGTCTCTCTGCCACCGGCGCCCAAAAAGGGGTTAATTCTAAAATCCCACATTTGGCGCCCCAACGTGCGGCTTTCCATGGACTGCAAAGACAGCAGCATCCATCTCCTTTCGCTAAGATAGCGAACCAGGTCAATTTCCGGCCTTGGACTTTGTGGACGGAGGGAGAGGCAAACGCCCGAAACCCGACGCCACTCAACGGCTTTTAGTGGCCACGTCAGCCACGCACGGACACAATGCAGCGTCTTTTCAGCCGAGCTCGCTTCCAAAACGGAGGTGACTCAACGCCCGGAATGCGTCCGAGGCATTCCCTTTCGGGACGACGCCAGCCTACTTCGCTGGGAAGAGCGCACCTGCGCTTTTCGAGGTCAACCCCGTTTTCGAACAAAGAGGCAAGCGCAGCTTTTTGCGTTCGAGACGGCTCGCGGGGCCCACCCAGAGTGGACACCCCGTCAGCGCACAAACTAAAAGCGTATCTCGGAGCGAGAAAATGCGCTGTGCCTGCATCGCCCACTGCTAGATTACGCAGCGCGGGTGGTTGCGAACAACACCGGTCCCAGCCTAGCGAGGGTGCGGAGACCGCCGATGGTGCCCTTCGTCGCCGCGTCGACGGACCAGTAGCCATCAGGTTGACCAAGCGACCCCCGGAACAAAGGCCCTGCAGGAAAACTGAGTGAGTCAAAATGATTTCCTTTTTACTCCGTCTTTCCTTCCCGCTATCAAGGGACAGAGGACTGGCGTGAGCATGGTTTTCGGCAACTATTTAGTATGTTCCGTTTACCCGCGATCGACTCCGGCCAAAAGTCAGGGAGCGTCGCATGCAACAATAACGTTAGGAACCTTTGAGGGCCACCTAACGAGTTGCGACCCCGTAAAAGCGACGTTACTTGTGAAAACGCCGCGGGGTCCGGGAGCAGTTCAATCGTGCAACCGGACAGTGCAACAAACAGGTTGAACAGCGTCCCGAGATGATTGCGTGTCCGATTAAGGTGACCGCCATGCGGTCACTGGACGAGATCGTGAACCACGGCACTCGTGGTGTTCGTTGGGAATCGACGGTAGCACCGATGAGTTTTTGACGCTCAGCAGAATATCCGGGGTGTAAATATGTGAATAGTTGTAAATACTTTCGCGGACTCTGCGGAGTCGGGCGGTGCGTCCGCCGGGCGGTACGCTCGCCACTAACGTCGCTAAGCAACTCGTATTGTTGCAGACGGGCTTTGGCAGCCGGGCAGCGTACTCGCCGGGTCGAGCAACTCGTGTTGTTGCCGATCGGTGCCGTAAATAGTCTAGTAATGCTATTGGCACGGGGTTTCTTTTTTGTTTGGGATCGGTTTCTGTTCTTGCTGATGCGGATAAACTCGTGCTACGGCGCTTGGCCTCTACGAACATTGCAGTTCAAGGTGGCTGTCCTGCGCGGCTGGGAGGTGCATTCGGTGCTCTCCTTTGTTCGCGTTGGCCAGGGCAGCACGCGGCTCCAAGACTTTTCGAAGTTAGGTCGCTGTGCTACACCTGGCCACAGGCATTTGTGTTTTAGCCTAAGGTAAAAGCTAACATGTTTGAAAAATAACAATGTTGGCGAGCCTGCCCGATTGCAGCCCTGCATCGTTTCAATATCACAAGAAAGGACAGGGTGGCGCATCTGACATTTCATTGCGCCCGCAAATCGAAGCGATTAGGCATCGTTAGCAAAAGCAGCTACAAAGAACTTTGCCTAGTCGAACTGTCAGCAACAAATCCATTGTCCGGGGTGACGCGAGTCGGTTTGGTATGTGTACATCCGTGTTCACATTAAGCGGAGTCGTGGAACTATTTTCACAATAACTTCACGAGCCGAGCCAGTGCGATGCACGTGACTCACAGCAGAAAAGACGCCTTTTGTCTCTGCCTCTTTTTATCTCCGGGGCCTTGTGCACTCAGAGATTGGTCGAGTGTCCTCAGTTGGACGGCTCCACCTTGCTCGGAAGTTTCCGAGGCTTCCTTCTTGGGGAAAGAAACGGGAGAGGGGGCAGAGCGCAGGCTGCATTCCAGTGCCGGCGGTTCCTGAGCCATGGGGCCACATCGAGGTGGCATCGACGCCAGGGAGCGTCATCGTCGCCGTTGCCACAGCGTCGCCGGCCTGCCTGTAACCCTTCCGATCCCAGAAGATCCGGCTCCTCGGCTGCTGACCAAGATGGCGGCAGCCACCCTCCCGCTGTCTGGACTCGTCTCCAGGCCAGCAACACGTGGCATCCAGTCGCGGACCCAAGCTGCAGACCCATGCCGACAAGCAGCTCGCATCCCATCACGAACCCGGTGACAGTGCCCGCGCCACATGGTGCGTCCCCGAGAGACGCCCAGCCGCCGTACTCTCCCTGGTTCTTCGAACATTTCGTCGTGGAGTGACCGGGCCATCCCTCCTGCCCAAGCCAGGCCACTACGCGGACCTTTCAACGCTGCTCCCGGTAAACCTGCCAAGAAGCGTGGGCTGCAGAGTTCGACTGCACCCGGCGTCCGCTTGCAAGCAGCGAGCTAGTGTTTTTCAGCATGTACCGCGCTGATCGTTTTTTTATTTCTTTGTGCTTTTCTTTGCGGCATGCTCTTTTCGCTCCAGCGTTTTGTTTTTTTTTATTTTGTTTTTGAGAGCCGGTAGGCCATTTTATTTTTTTAGGCCTGCCTTAGCCTTGAGAAGGGGGGAGTGTGGGAACTCTGGGGTTCCCTCTATCCCTATCTAGGCCTAGCTTCAAGCAGGCCGTGGGAGTCGTCGTCATCAATGGCGTCGGCCTCCCGGATACAAGGAACCACGAGGCCGAATTCCCCGAAGGGGCCGGCTCTCCCTTGCCCATTTTGGGTGAATGCGCCTTCGGCACACCCTAGAGAGTTATAATGGACGCGACTGCTAGCGGCCTCCCCGGGCGCGTCCATTCTCCGAGGCTACATAAGCTGGCACCGAAGGAGTGCCAGGGGCTCTCGTCGGCGGAAGCCCTGGCCCTACGGAGCTCGGTTTTTCTTTGTGGGCTTCCGACTTCCCGTGATTCTGTCTAATGCGGCAGCGCGGGAAACCGACCGGGTGATACTGGCAATTGAGCCAGCGCCCAGACTTTTCTTGTCTAAGAGCGAAGCGTGTTGGCATCTGAGTCAATAAACACGTCTTTATCCGGACCAAATGAACCTTTGTGTTTCTACGTGGTACCCCCACAGGGGAATACCACAAGATGTAGATGAGAAATTTAGCCAGTGCAGTATAACGGCTAGCCTGCGGATTTAACATGCCCGACTCAGTCGTGCAGGTCAAAGCTCTTGGTCTTAAAATGGTCTACAACGTGCACGACAAAACCGTACGCCGGTACTATGCTCATCCAGATCAGAACGTGCAGGAGTGGCGGTTGAGCCCAGCATCCCTGGGTTCTGCAGAGCGAGCTTTCACTCCACGTGCTCCACGCTGGTGTGCGCTAGTCCACTCCGCCACCAGTCCCCTTTAGTTTTTTTAATAGTGTGTTATTCTCTGACAATAAAATAAGTGTCCTTGTCAAAATTCAGCCAACGTGGTCATAAGACTTAAGAGTAATTCCGCCAGCGCACCTGCGTCGGTAGAGCCTTTGTGTGTGGGGACACACTAGGCAACATCGCATCGCCGTTGCAGGTTGTAAGGTCTTTTTCGCCAGCTCGATACAGTAAAGACAAGCGCATTAACAAGATAATTTTCATCTTTGTAAGATTGTCTTTATGAATCACTCATTTTGTGAAAGACATTCTTGACAATTCAACCGCCTTATGACTTTAGGTTTTGTTGAAGCGCTGCATACGAACGCCCAATTTTTGTCTATAACAGAGTCGGATAAAATAAGCATTCCCGCTAGACATTCGACACTAAACCCAACAATAATGGGCTATTTTAGGTAGTGGAAACGTTCATGTTAACATCGGAAACTCTGTCGCTATGTGCATCGTCTTACGACGTTTGATGCAAACAGGCTGACATCTGGTAAAGCAACATCAATTTTTTTTATTTGAAAATCACTTTAAATATAACAGATAGCAAAAAAAAAAAAACAAATATAAGAGGAGAGAGGAGGGTCAAGTCTCGTGCCGATAATAATAATGATACAGCAGACTTCAGCCCTTAGCTTATCGCGATGCGATGCATCCTTTTTCTGCACAGAAACATGTTATTGACAAACAAAGAGAAAGTTCAAATCACTTGACTCAAGTTGCTGACATTGCAGCCGCTGGGGAGGTCCTTGTCGACAGGATCTCCATGGTAAAGAAGTGGTAGAAGTGGGTGCCGGAACAGTTACCTGCCCTTCAGTGCAGTGCCCTGCTGCTGCACTGGCGAAAACGCTGACGGTGTAGCCGGCTCGGTGTCCCCTTCTAAGACGTCCTCCTCCTCCGTGATATCCTTGAAAAAGTCGCTCGTTTGGAGCAGACGTTGCCTGTTTCGAAAACGAAATTTATTGTCCTCTGCTAACACTTTGTACGACCTCGGGTGCGTCTGTGGAGTTACCTTCGCTTTCTTAGACCACACCTTCTTCCTGACTTGGATGACTTGGCCTTATTCGAGTTGCAGCAGTGGACCTCTCGAATGATCAGTCTGAACGTGTTTTTGCACTGTAAGGCCCGGCAGGCTCGTGAAGTCAGGAAGGGTTGACATCAATCGTCTTTCTTGCAGAAGTTCGTCTGGTGAACGTCCATCGTCTAACGGAGTTGATCATTAACCGAGTAGACCCAGCCAAAACATTCCGCCTGCTTCTTTGTTTTTAGGATATATTCTCGGCTATCCCATTTAGTTAGAAAGAACTCCAGACTCGTCCTGATGCGCCGGAAGTCGTACTTGCTTGCGAACATTCCGAATTCTTGACCTGAGAAGAGGGCCCCATTCTTTGTGGAGACCGGGATACCATAACTCGCAAATTCGGCCCCCAGCTTTTCAACAACCGTCGTCAGGAATATGTCGTTAAGCACCTCTATCTCTAGAAAATTTGAGACAGTGTACTACACGCGCAGGTACGACTTTACCGGGTACTGGAACAGATCGACGCCCACTCTGTCCCAAGAAAAGTCTGGCGTCAGTTTTAAGATGAGCGGCTCACTTGGATGGCTATGCATAGCGCTTGCACATACAGTACGGTTGGATCAGAGTAGCAACTTCAGAGTTCATGCGCGGCCAAAATACGAATCTTTGCGTCCTCACTTTGCATTTATTCAGAACCCATATGTGACGTTGATAAATTCACTGCAGTATCTCTCCACGCATGACCGCGGGCATTATAACTTTGTTCCCTTTCAACGTACACATATGACAACTGAAAGCTCACACGCAAAAGGCTTTAGCTCTCCCTCAATGGTCGCGCCGGGACGCACAATTCGTATTATGTCATGCAGATATGAGTCTTTATCAGTTCCTTTGACAAGCCGTGTTAACGTGACATCGCTCAGGAATGCTGTTGCAACACGCACAGCATAGTTCACGACGTCGTCACCACCGGTTGTGTCATTTTCTGGCGTGACGGTTGCGGCCCTTGAAACCATGTGGGGAAGAAGGCGCTGCTTTCCAGGAACAGAGTTCATAATGAAATCATACTGAAGCAAACGTAGAATTAAATCGTTTTTTCGAAATAATTCGCTGTTTGACCAATAGCAAGGAGCGACAGGCGATCCGTTTAGAAATTTATTTTACAGCGATATTACAGCGATAGCTGTTAGTGGGATACTTCGCTGTTTCGCGCCGTCGAGCATATCGACTCGGGTCATTTTCGGTACTCCCCCAAAACATTGCACGGGTCGCTGATAACAAGATAACAGGCAAGCAAGATAATATGCATGGTCATGCATGGTAGCCAAATTACATGCATTGTCAGTAAAACAGTCCCCGTCGGGAAATCGGCAGTGCACTGGGATATGTGCCGATCTACCAAAGAATTAGCACAAATAACAATTATCGGGAGATACGCAGATAAAAGTGCCTTACAATGTTCCCATGCATTCTGGATAAGAAAGTAGGGGAATAATTGGGTTGTATGTATGTTTATATAGTCTAGAAGTTGGTCTGCCTCAACGGGCGACGAGTCTCCCAGCTGTAGATGAGTAATTTAGCCAGTGCAGTACAACCGCTAGCCTGGGGTCTTTAACGTGCATCACGCAGTATTGAATTGGTTTTATTTGGACACTAGGTCTAGGGTAACAGGAAAAAATGAAGATTAGCTCTGCTTGACGTGGCCCTATCACCCGTTTACAATGCTCAGCAGACGAAAACAAAAATAATAAACATTAAAGATGTACAAAAAGTTAGAATAGCACATCAACAACAATCAACACAGCATATTTTGTACAGAGCTTATACAATCGTTAGTGCACTTAACACTTTGGAAATAAATGAAATAGGTAATACAACTCATACGCAATGAAAATACAATCTAAAAGTATCTACACAACGTGACATGACAGAAGGTACCGCTTTATTCTAATTTTAAAGCTGTGTTTTGATACACAATCTGAGATTATTTTCCTAACTGCGGGATGTTTATTTAAAAAATCAGGTATTAAATATGCTAATTGGTTATCTCCATACGTTGTCCTAGACCAAGGCATCCTATAGGAGCCGTGTCAAAGATTGTATCGTGTATCACTGGGAAGAAGTGCGTCAGAAAAAACGGTGGGGTCACTGATTATTTCGTTATAGATATACATTGAAAGTTTAAGAAGGAATAGCTGACTAATGGTAAGAAAACTGTATTTAAAGAAAATATATCTGCTGTGTGGTCAATACGCTAAAAGTTTTCTATACAACGTATCGCTTTCTTTTTTTTTTTTTTTGCAAAAGAAACAACCTATTAGTATTTGTGTTAGTTGTTGAACCCCAAACTATTAAACAGTAATGGAAATGAGAGTACACTAAAGTATAGTACAACTGAAGTTTTAACCAGCATTGAACTATACTTCGTTTCACCTTATGTGCGATCGAAGGCAAACTGGAAGCGCGAGCACGAAAGCTCCGTGCCTTCAGGCTTTGCTGGAGCGCGCGAGCTGGGGAGAAACGCAAAAAAGCGCTGGTCTCGCGCTTCTAGCTTTGGCTTCGCTCGCAGATAAAGTGAAACGAAGTATAGCAATCTAATTTTGTATAAAATACCAATATACCTTGAGATGCTTGCATGCATTTTATTTATATGAGGTGTCCAGCTTAGATTTTCTTAAAAAAAACGCCTAAAAATATATAAACGTTGACACGCTTGATCACAGAGTCTTGGAATTTTAAAAAAATTTCACAATCGTCAGGTTTACTTCGTGGCTTAAAAATTACATATTTGGTTTTTGTAACATTTAATTGGAGTTGATTAGAGTCAAGCCAATTCGATAACTCGTTGAGTCAAGTGTTAGCTGAAACTTCTAGATCACGTAAAAATGAACCAGGAAAAAACAAGCTTGTATCGTCAGAGTACAAAACTATTCCAGAAGTGTTTCGTATACGCACAATATCATTAATATAAAGAGTAAAAAACAAAGGACCTAAAATAGACCCCTGTGGAACCTGTGACCGACAAGATAAGTAACTACGTACCAAATCTAAAGCAATACCTCGAATTGCATAAAACGGTAGTTTATAAAACAATATATCATGCCTAGTGGAATGAAACGCTTTTATAAAGTCTAGAAATATTCCAGTGGTAAATAGTTTCTTTGCAAAATTATTGATTAATTTTTCTTTGATATTAAATAGCGCCATTTTTGTGGACTTTTTTCTTGAATACCGTATTGCTGCATTACAAAAACATATCTATCATTCAAAAACTTACTGAAATGTTTTTTATCAGATGTTCTAATACTTTTCAAAACAAAGGAAGTACGGATATCGGCCTATAATTATTAATGTTGTCAAAAGAACCTCCTTTGTGCAAAACAGCAACTCTTGCACTTTCCATGCCATCCGGAAACGTACCAGTCTAATGCAATATACATATATGCTGCAGAGGAGAACACAAAAAGATGAGCGACAGCTATGATTGGTATGGCCTTGATATCATCTGCTCCGGCTGCTGTATTTATATTTAAAGATTTAAGGATTAGGTATATTTCTTGTTCATCAGTTGGAGACAGGAAAATGAAGTCTTCGACTGCAGATGAAATACACTTGTCTAGGCTATCGTTTGACCCACGTGCTTGCAGTGACGAACCCGCACTTATAAAGTATGAATTAAATTTGTCCGCCCAAAAGGCATCACTGTACTGAATGCCATCAAACGTTAGTTTACAAGGTACCTACTTTTTGGATTTCCAAACTTCGCTTCTGACTGTGCTTCAAGGCTTCCTAGGTTCATTCGATACAGCTCTGAACTTGTTTTTATGGTATTCTTTTCTTGCTTTGGTGAGGTCTTTACTTAATTTGTTTCTTTTTTGTTTATATTCCAGTAATATATTGCCTGGTCCCTTAGACGGATAAACTTGTCGAATAGTTTGTTACGTTCGTTAATCCTCTTTTACGATTCTCGTGTAACCCACGGTTTCCTAGATTTTTGTATTTTATTATCGGTCGTAGAGGAAATGCTTCATTGTAAATGTGCTTTATTTTCTGCAAAAAAAATTAATAACTCAAATTTTGTTTTTTTTTATTATAGGCGCCATCCCAACTCGTGTCCTCTATCATGTCACGGAAAGGAGCGACGGCATTTATACCAAAATGTCGTCGTAATACAGGAGGATCACTATAACGGCAATTTCGCTTCGTAATTAGTGGTAAAAAACAGTATATTGGCAAATGACCACTTCAATCGAACGTAAGAATACCCGCAATTACATCATTTGGATCAGGACTAGTAACACAGGTCGATTAGTGTTTCCCTTTCGGACGTTACTCTCGTGGATGAATGAATAACGTTTGAGCAACCAAAAGATTAAACAACGTCAAGTAAATGCCGACAGGAACGACTTGATATTAGGAATTCAATATTAAAGTCACCAATTAAAACAAATGGTAAATTGAGAGATGACATTATTCTAGGACTTCATTTACGTATTTAAGAAATTCATCGATATCGCCCGACGGGGGACGATAAACTGAAGCAATCACTGACCGAAGGCATTTTACAACAATGGACTCATAATGGTCATTAAATAGTGTAAACTCCGACAGGACTAAATAGTCATGTTATCTTTAAAATAAAGTGAAGCACCCCCTCCTCTACGGTCTTTTCTGTAAACACCTTCAGACTTATATACTGAAAAATTAACGATATCATCTTCATTTGAAAGCCACGTTACAGTGAATGCCAGCAGATCAAATCTGTGATCTAACGAACCTAAAGCTGTTTCTACGTCAATCCATTTATTTTGTAAGCTTTTTATATTTCCATGGAAAATTGACATCCTATCATATTCACGCAAAAAAAGACCCTGCACAAAAAGATTAAAAGATGTGTTGTCATGATAAACAGTTACATTTGGTTCTGCCACCGCAAAAGAAAATAAGAAAAACATATATATACAAAGCATTTACCATGCTCTGATTCAGCAGATCATATCTAGATCAGCTTCACACTGGATACTGATTGCGCGCTCTCCCGGTGCTTTACGCACAAACATCTGACCATTCTTTTGCCAGGCAAACTGGTAGTGTTTTCGTTCGGCTTCAACCCTCATCATCCAAAGTAACTTATTGTTTTGCGGTGTCAGATTGTCAAGTAGATACACATCGGAATCGATATGTTCTTCAGTAATCCCTTATTTGCCATCCACTGGTCATGGGTAATGCGGGACACGAAGCGAATGAGGACAGCCGGAGTTTTACCTGGTTTAGGAAATAGCCAATGAAGACCTTCAACTTCGTTTTAAGACAGTTCCGGTAGCTGTAATTCAGTTGCTAGCTCGTTTATTTTCCTGAGTAGGTTTTCATTAGCGCTTTGTGGCAGTCCGTGCATTTTTAGGTTTGGTCACCTACTGTACTGCTCCAGGCTGTTGACCTGTTGTTTCAATTTTTGCACCTCCTGGCTGGCGTTGTCAGCCTCGATTTTTTCGGCTTTTGTCTTCAGCTTTACAATCTCAGCGGATTGGCCCTTCATCTCTTTAAGTACATCTAATATTGTTCACACATATGCTGAAAGGATGCTTCCGGCTTGTTGACAGTGTCTTTGACCAACATCAGTTCATCGACTTCGCACCTGATTACCGATAGTACTGCCAGTTTCCTATTGATGCCTGCAATACTCTTTTAAAACCAGCTTCTTGCTCAGGTTTCTGCCTTAAGGCCCGTTCACACTCTTGCGACCTCTTAAACCTAGGTTCCTTAAAACTTCTTAAACCAGAGGACACACTGGCGCCATCTATTGGGTAGCAGTGTAAACTCGGCGGTCCGGCATATTTTTTTATTTCTCGCGCGCATTATCCTTTCTTTCTTGGCTCGAAAAACTTTTGTCAATGTTATAAACGAGCCTTTCTATGGGTATTACGCACATTTGACCTCGGAAATCCCGCAAAACCTTCGCTCTTGTGAAATGCAGCTCCAGGGTCACCGCATAGATGGCGCCACAATGCCTGTGTGTTCCCTCGTTCTGAAAAAATTTAAGAAGTTTTAAGAGATCTCGTCTCTCTCAGTCGTACTCGGTCGCAAGAATGTGAACGGGCCTTTACGGCTCTCTCAGCCCCTCGAGATTTCGAGGTTTCGCAAGTTTGGCATTTCCATTTACCTCTTTCAACATCACTTTTGCCCTTGTAGGCTGTTTTAGAAACGTTAGAACATGCACACAGATGGTAACCGTAACCGCATTCCGAGCATGTTAGGAACGCTCCATTATCAGGGAGTGACTTGCTACATACCAAGCACAAATCAAACTCAGGCATTTTAGGGCAAAAAGAGTAGCACAGCACTTAATAGCAAAAGTAGCAACAGTAGCAACAGCGGCGGTGGCGAATGCACAGTAATTATAGAACACAATTAGAGACTAATTGTACCAACCTGTGAATTTTAAAGATAGTAATACTGGGCTGCTGTCACTGCCGCCACTGTCGCTGAGCAAGTAAGTGGCTTGAAGCTAGCTGAGCTTGTTCTTTTAAGGGCGCTGTGCGACGTATTCAAGGCTCAGGCTTGGTCCAATCGCTTGAACGACTTTGGTTGATGTCTTCGGAACGTTGATAGTGAGCGACAGCTCCAGCGGAATCTGTGAATTTTGAAGCTAGTTGTTAATACAGGGCTACTGTCACTGCCGCCACCGCCGCTGAGCAAGTAAGGGCGACGAGTCTCTCGGGCGACGAGTCTCCCAGCTGTAGATAAGAAATTTAGCCAGTGTAGTACAACCGCTAGCCTGGGGCCTTTAACGTGTATAACGCAGTAGTATTGCACGACCGCACGCCGGTACGATGCTCATCCAGATTGGAGCGGGCAGGGGTGGAGATTGAACCCATGGATCCTGGGTTCTGCAGCGCGAGCTTTCGCTCCACGCGCTCCAAGCAAGTGTGCTTTGGGGGATCGGTGCCCACTCGGCCATCGATTCCCCAAAGCAAGGGAAAAGCAAGTGTGTTAGTACCCCGTCAATGCAGTTGACAGATACAGCGTTTTATTTACCAAACGTATAGCCAGAATGGGGGCATTAATAGTGCGTGTGTCTTTCAATAAACCTTCATTTAAGAGTGCACTTCATCTTGTCTACTTCCTTGCCCTGTTTATTCGGCGCTTTTCGTTTAGCACGTGTGACTATTAGTACCGAAGTGACGTACAAAAACACGCTCACCTTCTTGCGCAGACAGCTGAAATGCTTTCTCTCTATTACACCCTCATTCGTTTCAAAACGCTTTGGGATTTTCTTCCGGTGTGTTACTTGGTTTAATACGAAATGAATATTCCAACTCTGGTGCTCGCTCGAACATTTACCGTTCGTTCAGTCCACCTGCTCCGAAATTACACAATAGCGGCTTCGACGTCACACATCAGCTGTCGCTGTGTTTCACCTTACAGGTTGCGTAAGTGTCTTTTTGGCCAGAGACGAAGTATAGTGAAACTTTTGGCAACCAAATGTTACTGCGAGTGTCTCCTTTCAAACTTGCGAGTATGGCTGCTCGGCCAAAGTCAGCGTCGGCGATGCGCACGCCACGGGACGCCAGTTGTCACCATGACGCTGCAGAAGCGGCGATCCGAGACCGTTCATCGAGGCATCTAACGCTTCCTCTGTTTTTTTTTTTTTTTTTTTTTTTTTTTTGCACGGCCAAAAATAGCATGTAATGGTTCTTTGCCCGGGCTTTCGAAGATTTCTTGTCATACCCTTGTGCAATTAGACGTCCACTCGAGAACAGTATCCACTTAATTAAGCTGCGCAAGAAGGAGAGATCTTTCGGCCAAAGAAGGCAGGTACTTGGACAAATAATTAAAGACGCGACGCGGCCGCTGCGCCTATAGCTTGTCGGCTGGAGTTGGGATTTGCTTTACGCACTGTATGAGCTCGCGGTTTGGCTTTATACCGTCTTCAGAAATTGCGTCGTCCGAAAATTCGATTTCAAGCACCCCGACTTTGAACTTTGTTAGATTAAATCGTAAATCCAGCTCGTTTTTTGATTTCAAACACTGATCTTTGGCGCTAAACTTGCTGCTCCCTGGATGCTCTTCAAACTCAAACGTCGTCCACGTGCATGCCAGAAAAAAAAAATAATAAAAATCTCGCATACATTCTTCTGGAAAACTCACGCGGTCGATATCCCAAATGGCAGCCTCAAAATTCTGCACTTTCCTAATTGGGCCAACAAACGTACAGATCCTTGATGTTTTTTTCCTCAAGCTGAATTCGATCAAAACCAGCCTTTGCGTCGAAACGGCTGAACACCGGCCGTCACCCCCGATAACTCTGCTTCTACAGGGTGAAACAAGGAGACGGCAGGCTCTTTAAATCGACCGGAAAATTCGCTTTCTTAACCTATCGCGCTACGACTTTGTGCAGCGTTGCCCACAGATGGTGCATTTTTTTTTTTGTAAAATTTGCAAAGAGCGAACTTTCCTGAGGAAAAAGTAAAGAAAGAAAAAGGCTTAGCTCTTATGGAAACGCAGCGACGCCACCGGTCTGCGAACAACACGGCGCCGTTTCGCACGGAAGACAAGAGATGGCGCAACGAACGCCGCCAACGAACGGGCATACGGGCGCCGAGAGCCGGATACTTTAGCAGACGAACTTTTCGACTCAAAAGCGGCGCGCGTTCCGCAGGCGGCAACAGTCGCAGATACAAAAACAGGCGCGGTAACAACAAGGAACTGCAGTTCCTTGTCTGCTAAAAGCGCCGGCTCTCGCCGTCGTCTGCTCGTTCGTTGGCGGCAGTTGGCGTCGCGACCGCTTGCGCCATCTCTTGTCTTCCGTGCGAAACGGCTCCGTGTTGTTTGAAGACCGGTGGTGTCGCTGCGTTTCCATAGGAGCTAAGCCTTTTTCTTTCTTTACTTTTTCCTCAGGTAAGTTCGTTCTGTGCAAATTTTACAAAAAAAATGCACCATCTGTGGGCAACGCTGCACAAAGTCGTAGCGCGATAGGTTAAGAAACCGAAGTTTCCGGTCGATTTAAAGAGCCTGCCGTCTCCTTGTTTCACCCTGTATATACTCACTCCTCGGCATCTCATAGTGCTCCCGCTTAAAGGGATGCTGAACCAAACATTTCAGTGTCTATAATAAGTGGCACACGATCTTTCCATGAGCCAGCAGCCGCCGGTGTGCGCGAGCACACGCAACAAAATTGACGTCATCATATCCCCCATTCATCACCATTCACGCTCATTCATCCATTCACGAGATATGATGACGTCAATTTCGTTGCTTGCGCTCGCGTACACCGGCGGCTGCTGGTTCGTGGAAAGATCGTGCGCCACTTATTATAGACACTGAAATGTTTGGTTCAGCATCCCTGTAAAGAGAAACTGGAGCGGATCTACATTTCAAGAAAGACACTTAAATAGTCTTTGTTTGGCCTCCAGGATCACGAAGATAGAGATAAATTTTCAATTCGGTGCACGGAAGGTGCAGAAATCCTTTTCAAAGTACTGCTGAAGCCCCTCCTTCCCGGAGCGTGACGTCCAATCGAGAATTTTCGGAATTTCCGTTCTCGCGCATCTTCAGCGCCAATCAGAGATATGCACGAGCACTCTTGTTATTTTCAAGAAAGTCAGAAAAAGACGTCACTGCCTGTGTCACTGCGGGGGAACACTCCCTCCTTCTCGCGTGAGTTGAAGCGTAATGGCGCCAGTGTGCAAATAGCCCCCAACCACTTCCAGTTCTGAACAAGACGGCGGGTTTTCCAGTATTTGCAAAATCAAATTTGCAAGCTATCTTCCGGAAATGGCCACTTAGAGCACTGTCAGACTAAATCGACTCTTATGATAAAAAAAAAGTAAAAAATTAGGAAATATACCGGAACAATGGCCTCCGAGATTTTTCGCGCTCTGTCTGCGCTCCTCAGGCCGTTGCATTCGCGAGTAGAGACTGTTAAAGTGGGGCTAACCAAAACCAAACAATACAAAGAAATAGACGCGAATCATCATCATCACCATTATCGTCGGTCTACGGAACTTAGGAGCAGCGCGAATTGTGCTCCCCACCCGTCGCCGCAACACACAGCCCTTTGTCAAGGAAGAAGTTAATCGAAATTGGAAGGTTGATCTCTTCAAAGGGCGAAACGTGTAGTACATATGACCGTGCACGTAAGTGAAGTTCAGACAGCTGTTCTCATGCATGACGACAAAAATATTTCTATGCCTGTACCGCCGGCCCAGAAAGTAAGTATCCGCAGATGACAAATATAGATTCGCATTCGAAGAACGGATAGTTGGGCTAGTTGGTGGTAATTCATCGTGTCATAGTCATGTAATGCTGTCACAGATTGAAGGGTCGTGTTCCTGTGTCTTCCTAATAAAATTCTTCAGTTTATAGTCAGTGCTCGTCCCGTGTATTTTTTTTTTCGTCCACGTCGTCGTGTTTCCGCGCCGTTTCCATGATGAATCAATTCGCACTACATCTTGCATACTGAGGTATCAACCAGCGAAACAACGCAAGAGACGTTCTCTTCTTCACTTGTCTCTGTCCCTTCTACTTTTAAAGTTTCCTATTTCTACCCCAGTCTCGGGTTAAGTTCCAACATGGTAAATATCCACCAGCTCGCCTGTACCTTAAGCGTTTTTGCAAACACCGGAGCCGCGAATAAAAATTACGAATCAACTAAGGAAGCTAAATGCATTTTCAAGAAACCTGGGTTTGGGGCAGGTTTATGTAGGTTTTTGACCCGTGCATTCGACTATCGGAGTTGAATCGGGCTGAAGTAAGTGTAAACTGCGTATAGAAAAAATCGTAAGGGTGCAGGCGAGCTGGTCGAGACGTCGTCTTTGTCTATTTTCTGTCCCTTCTACGTTTTGATGTTTCTTCTCTACCCCAGTCTGAGGTTAGTTCATCATGGGTAAACTGCTTATATTTTGGAAAGACGTCCGGAGAATTTCGCAGGGCATGCGACGAGCCTATCTTTCGAATCGTATCTCTCAATGGCGTCGTGACGTCATCATCGGCATTTCCGAGCCAGCTTAGTGACGACCAAATGTCATGTGACCCCGCCGATGACGTCACTTTTGCTAGTTCTACCCTTCGCACTAGTGCTCTCCTGTGCTCAGCGCGCATTAGGGGGCAGAACTATTGCCAAATTTGTATTGGCCATTACGTCGCTCGTACTAATAAAATCGAAATACAACTTGGTTCGTTTTACATATATTTTCAGGTTGGAAAGATATCACCAAATGACTCCTTCATAGAAACCTACCTGAAGTTCAGAAGTATCAATGCTATCAACAAGCTGAAAAAGATACATACAACCTATAACAGAACAAAAGAGTAATAAGTAGTTTCTTTTTTTCATAAACTGATTTTTAATGTGTTGGAAAATTCAAATTTTTAGACTCCTGTACGGCAATTTGCCCTAAAATGCCGCCTGGCGTCTTGGTTGTAGAGGAGCAATACTTCCAGCGCAATTCAACAGGCTCACCTGTTTTTTTGTTTTTGTTATTATTATGCCTCACGAAGAAGTGGTTAATCTACCACGCCCCGATGCGATCGTCATCCCGATCGAAACGGGGAGGAGTGGAGATTGAGGGCAGGAATAAATCGCCACAGACTGAAAAGAAAAACAAAAGTCTGCGAATCGCCATGTCTGGAGAACACGGAGAGAGACAATGATGGCGAACAAGAGAAGTATCCTTGCAAATGACTAAGCTCAGAAGAACACTAGATCGGAAAAATGCAATTTCGGATTGACAATGAGCAAAGAAGGCGTCGTTCTCAATGTCTATATGCACATTGCGTTTTTTCTTTTTTTTTTGTCTAATTGTACCGTGAGCTTCACCATTCGCTGGAACAGTGTTATTGATCGCCGTGATTGGCTGTTTTTGTTTTCTGCAGGAAGATGAATTTGCATATTTTTTAGAGATTAGGGTGGTTTATACAGCGTGAGCGACCATCTGGATCGTGTCTTTAATTTATTTACCCTATTCAAACATATTCTGTAATTAAAATGTAATGAATGTACTATGCAACATAATTTTAAAAAAAAATAATCCATTGAGACGGACAACTAAGAACCAAGTTCTGTTTCACAATAACTGACTCAGAAGTATAAAATCTAATAAGACGATCCGATTTTTTTTTCTTAAATATATTTTGAATTTAACCAAATTTGTGAAAACGTTACCTTTAAAGGGAAGATGACTTGAAGTGCGAATTTTTTGTTGAAATCATTTTCTTGTATCTAGTATTGCAAATCAGTCACCCTTTTTGAGTAGGCCAAACATAATGCTTCCTATACCAACAAATGTTGGAGGAATTTAAAATATCACAGTTTTTTTTTTTTTTTTTTAAGTAAACGTGCTTTTTGTTTGCTTCCGTCCGAAGATTCTTGTTTATAGTGATGTTCTGTTCAAATCCGCATACCGGTTGAGTACTGTACACGCAGTTATATATGTGGACGGAAAGTTTCCATATTAATGATCGGTGAGAAATAACGGATTTGGTGTGTACTATGAAAGGGTTATGCATGCATGTGCGCTAAATATATTGTGCTGATACGACAACGCTTGATTACGTCCAGGGGTACTTAGTATAATTAAAATAGCATATTGGTGCCATTCCCTTTGACATTTCTTTGTTGCCATTTAGCTGGTTAACACGTTGAATCAGCCGCTGTGCAATCAATCTTTCAGATGGCCCATCGAGCCGATGGTTGTAAATGGCTTTCATTATTTGCAAGATAATTCGAACGGTAAACTTTTCTTCGTGACATGGTGGCTCACTGGATATGTGGGACACTTATGTTCCTTCGTTTTAATTGTCTCGTTCTATTTCAGTTTTGCCAGCAGTTTTGCTACAGTATCCCTTTTATGCATTTGGCGTGCCATCGTAAGTTTAAAAAAACTCGTAAATTACGATGCACTTTTTCACGTTTTCATAAATAACGTCAAAGAATCTTTCATCAATCTTCAACATTTACAGATCTGTAAAAATGGGAACACTTGGCTTTCTAATTGGACACGAAATAAATCACGCTTTTGATGCAGAAGGTAGTTTATTTTATAATTGCAGGTGGGGTCATGTAGCAAATCGTGCTTTAAGATTGATACATTTTGTAACTTTCGCAGGCAGAAACTATTACCTAGATGGAAATCAACAACCGTGGTGGTCACAACAGACGATTAAAAACTTCAATGCGCCTCAGAAATGCGTAGAGCGCTTATATAGTAATGAGACAGAAGAAACAACAAAATTAAAGGTAAACAATAAATTTCCTGGAGAAACGCTTTGTTCCACTTCTAATGATGATCTTTAATTTTATTGTCGGGACAGGTCCATGGCGAGCGTACTTTTTCTGAGAACTTCGCCGATATTAAAGGGCTGGAGACATCTTTTTTGGTACGTATATGCATAGTATTACATCCATGAACTGCTGACACATCAGCGGTAATCTTTCATAAAACGAGGCACACGAATACGCAGTAGTAATGACTATGGATTTCGTTTCCCTTTCTAGGCTCACAAGAAACTTCTCGAAAGCCAGAGTGAGCCACAAAGCCTGCCATGTCTACCCGATATCGACGCTGATCAGTTGTTTTTTATATCACTGGCATACGTAAGGGGTTATCTCGTTAATTATTTTTCAGTAAAAGTCACCATTGTGGATAGCAATATGGATGAGAGACCAAATATATTTTTCTTAGAAACGCCCGTTGAGATTTAGGCATGCATTTAAGGTAGATCTTAGTTATTTTTAATTATAATTAGTTTGCAAATTTTTAGTGTATATTTTCTGAGTTTAGTAAATCTTAAACTTTTCAACTTTTCTATACAACACTACTTGATTTTATAAGATCAACAACTAGGACACAATTGACTGGTTTTATAACGTTTTGTTAACGAAGTTTTTTTCCGTACTGTACTCGCGAATTATTATTTCTTGCTTCGCCCTCTTTCGCTGATGAAGCATGCATTTGTAATTCGATTTAATCACCCCATACAAAGAAATCTTTGCTTTCTGCCACTTAAGCACAAAACCGAAGTAAAATGATATAATTAAATTGTATCGTTTTACTTCAGTTTTATTTCTTCAGGTGGGGTCGCATAGTTATTTTTAATTATTGGCTTTTATTTTAATTCCCTCCTTGTTCTACGAAAACTTTAAGTGGTGAATACTGCTTATGTATAATTTTAGAATCTGTTCAATTAAAAAACTCGGGGTGAAAAAGTGACTCAAGGTATTTGGGTGTTGATCTTTATAATGTTACTTTAATTTGCATTAACAACACTGTTGTTCTGAGTTCTTTATTTGCATTTTTATTACTATACACTCTAACAAATCCCTGCGCGTCTACATACCCGCAAAACACTCAAAGAGCCAACCTCTGCGATCTAGGAAATCAACTCAGCAAAGGGCGAGGCGGAACATCCGTTTAGACCTTAAGAATGAAGTCTGCGCTGTAGCATTACGCATTGCAAAGCGTAATGCTTGCATTGCGTAATGCCACAGCGCAGACCTAATTTTGAGGTCTAAACAGATGTTCCGCCTCATCATTTGTAGAGCTGATTTCGTAGATCGCAGAGATAGGCTCTTCGAGTGTTTTGTGGGTAAGTAGCCGCGTATGAATTTCTTAGAGTGTAGTCGATCTTAAGAAAGGTGGGGCGTGGTGTGTACCTACCTTCTTGTTTTTACTCCTCAGCCAATGAGGTTGCGGCATTAGCAGATGAGAACATCCAAGAACCAATCACGACGCTAGAAACGTGAACAAAATAAGCCGCCCCCTGCGTTTCTAGGTTGCCAGAGACTATAGCTTACACTGATTGTTTCGTTTTCGATGCATTTGAGAGCTGCGGAAGCTTGGGGGAACCGCAAACACCATAGCATTTTATTCGGGAGTTTCACCAGTCTTCCTGCGAAGCGGGCTACGGGCCGTTTTTGTCGAACGACAGCTCGTAGCAGGTCAATTAGTAGCAGGGCAGTTTGTCACATAGGGTACAAATATTTGGAGTATCTTATAACAGTCGGTCGAATCTATTTTGCTTTCGCAATATACGCTGTCTGATTTTCCGGGACTCCAACACAGTCTGGGTACGAGTCGTCCCGGCAACTAATCGGAAGACAGCGGCGAATATGCAAGTTTGTCAGAACGACTATATTTGGGAATGATCACACTACATTATAGATACACCTGCTCCTAGTGAAACGCTTCGGGCGCACGTCGGCTGTGCATCATCAAATACGTGGATGTTCGTGGAGACGCTTGAGATAAAGTAGGTACTGGTCGAAATGTAGTCAAGCCAAGCCGCAAGCGGAGTCATCTCGACAAAGGTGTCGAGGAAGCAAGAAGCACGCGACAAGCGCCTTCAAGCTGTTCTTTGACGCAGCGGCAGAACTGACTGACAGAACAGACATCCTCGAAGCGTGCGCCCGAAGCATTTCGCTATAAGCAGATGAATCGATAGGGCATAGTGACATTTCATAAATACCGGGACGACTCGTAACCGGATTTTGTTAGAGTCCAGGGAAGTCAGACAGTGTCTAGTCCGAAAGTAACAGGGATTCAACCAGCTATTATAAGACTGCAAACGTTTGTGTCAATAGAGCCTCACCCAAGGTTTTTCATAATATGCTGGCACAAGAAAAAGGGCACGGAAAAACAAGTTATTCCGATTTGGCCCGCAAATTCGACTGCTCTTTGCGCACCTCGTGCGTTTGTTTACCCCCCAAACGCCTCCACGTGCTTTTGTTTCCCCCCAGCTTCAACCAATGACAGCACTCTATTGAGTGCCTCGCCATCACGGATTCCCTACACGTCGTCTATCTTGTCTTTTGATTGACGTGCTCAGCCTTGCGTTCCGATGCGCGGGTGATGCATTTTGGAACACTTGCTCGCTGTATAGTCGAAGAACCGTCACCGCTACGAGCTGGTCTGAAACCAATTGGACTGCTACGAATTGTCTCTTGACAAACAACCCTACAGCCCTGCGAATAATACATCAATTGCAACATAAACACTGTGGGAGAGGCCCCGTTCCTCGAATCGCCAGAGACAGGATGTCACCTGGCCACTCAGTACCACCGGCATTTTTCGACATCACGAATAAGAAAAAGCATTACTTTACACTTTTTTTTTTTTTCAGACTGATGCGCCTGCGAAAACAGAGGTCCCCTTAATGCCCAAGGCTTCTCGGCTCTTTAACCCCTTAGCGGAGCGTTGTTTGTTTTATTTCCTTTTGCGGAGTCTCTCCGGCAGTCCTTATGTCCAAATCTAGTCACCGACCACTCAAGACACTTAGGGAGTGGCGAGCCGCAAGCGCCTGATTGTCAGCCTGCAGCCAATTATATCGTAGAATAATCAGATAAAAGCATCGTAGAGCAAATCATGAAGGCAAAAGCGGGAGCATATTGAACCACGCCTCGCATTTTTCAAGCCGTCAGGCAGTATAAAAGGCTTTTCAACGCCTGCTTGGCCATTTTATTTCATAAACAAATCAGTTATTTTTTTGTGACCTGTATTTGAACGAGATACTAGAGCTCCCACGTTTCAACATATATTTTCGAAAGGTTTTAAACATCACAGGCTTGTCATATTATCTATTTATAATGAAAATTGACAAAACGTTTCGGACAATGAGGATGGCCGCCGCGTGACCGCGTTCATTGCTGGTACCGATTACCACTCACAAATACGTCGCTCGTTGACTAAGTATCTGCCATTTAAAATAAAGACTAAAGTGCCCTAATGGAAACAGGTAACCAACAAATATAAAGGTATTTGTCGCTAAATATTTCGCATTTATGTTTAAAAACCATAAAGATAATGCCCATTGTATAGCTATAACACACATTTTGTTTGTTTGGAAACCTGCAGTCCTAATATATAACATTGTAAATGCCTCGATACGTCCGATCTGGTTTCATTTATTTCACCTTAAAGGAGCGATGCAACAATTTTTGTACTTTGCGCAAACACTGCTTCGAACGGATCCCTGACGTTAATGATCTATAAAACACGCGTTCGTTATTCACCCCACGCAGTAGAAGTCTCAGAAAAAAATTAAAGAAAAACGAGCAGCGTTCACCCACCCCCTCAACTCGCAGCCAGGACAAGCGGCCACGCGATCTGGAGCCGATCATATGCCGCCAATGTTGATCATAGCCACGTGCTGGGGTTGGCAAAGCACAGGGCACGCGCTGAGTTCCAGACATTGTTATGGCTCGGCTATTGTCGTCGTTGCAGCGATTGGACACTGGCCACTACCCGAATGCTTCTCGAGCCAGTAATTATCACGAGCCCAAATCGAGTCCGAGCCCAAATGCTCGGGTCCAATCTATGAACCGCATTCAAATATCGCCATATGGGTGTACTGCGATCCCCACGTTACGTCATCAAATTTTTCAAAGGAGAGATTGAATGAAAATGCTCGCTTTTGGGCTTGAAATTACACCGCAACAAAGGAGTTTCTTGGCTAGTGGCGTTGCGTGCGAGTATCCTTGAGCCCCACTTGTGCCAGTAAGCTGGTGTAAAGTGAAAAACATTCCAATTGAATATCGTTGCACCGCTCCTTTAAAGGCCCAGTTAGGGCATTACATAAGGGGGGGGGGGCAGTTTATTAACATGAAACAACAGAAAAAACGCACTAATGGAGAATAATACAAAGAAAGAAAAAAACAAGTGTAGTAAAAGTTATACACAATATATTACAGCCAAATAGCACACTCACATAAGATGGATTTGAAGGGCACTTAGGAGCGCAGTATAGTCGTTAATGGTAACTATAAATGATGGCAACTGGTTCCATTCGGAAACGGCGAGAGGAAGAAAGGATTCATTAAAAGCATTGGTCTTACCGAACAGTTGTTTGATAGCACAAGAGTTATTGAGGCGAGATGGTATTCTTTCTGGGGGGGACAGCAGTGAGTCCTTGATGTCGGAGCAGTGAGAATAAATTTTGTGAAGGAGGCAGAGTCGGGCGAGTTTCCTTCGGAAGTGCAAAGGGGTAAGACCGAGTTTATTTTTTAACGTAGAAACGCTGGTGAAACGATCATATAATGATAAAATGAAACGAGTCGTCCGGTTTTGCACTGCTTCTAAGGTGTCGACTAGGTATGATTAATGAGGGTTCCAAATCGATGCTGCATACTCTAGTTTAGGTCTAATGTACGTTTCATAAGCCATTTGACGAACGTGTGGAGGGGCCTCTCGTAAGTTTCGTCTAATGAATCCAAGAGTCTTCGATGCTTCTGCAGAAATGGTCTCAATGTGGGTTGTCCAAGAAAGGTTAGTAGTTAATCTGATGCCAAGATATTTGTACGTGGAAACGGGTTCGATAGCTTCGTTCTCTATGGTATACTGATATGCTAACAGGGACTGCTTTCTGGTGAATTGGATTAATTTGCACTCGGATTTATTGAGCGACATCAACTATTTACTGCACCAGTGGCCAATTTTCTCTAGGTCATTTTGAAGTTGGAAGTTGTCTGTTACTGATGAAGTCTTGTTATATATGACACAATCATCTGCAAAAAACCGTTATCATTGTTTAGTTTGGTAATTTGTAGGTTAGCGTAGAAGATTTCGAGTTCAGGTATCATACACTTGGCAAGGTGGTATATTTTTGCCTACTTATGCTTCTTTACTATTAAATTATCGGCTGCATGCATACACAAAATATCTAATATGAGGTGATAAATCCGTACTCCTAGTACACAGTTGTCCCCAAAGCATAATATCCACGTTTATCTTGCGTTATACGGTCGTACGCCGTTCCGTTGTCGGCTGAAGCAACACCAACTCGAACAATAAAAGCCAGTTCACAGCCATTTTGACGCCATCACCGTGAGATGAAGTTTGGGCAAAGATTGAACACGACTGCTGGGTCAGCGTTCGGCTGAGCTTCGTGTCCCGTTAAGGCATTGAAGGACAATTTGCGTTCGGGTCGAACCGAATAGACCTTTTGGTAAATTACTCAGGCACCAAGGAGGGTGCGCTAGTGTAGTTACACGCGCTGAACGTCCTGCCTTCCTCAGTGGTAACTCTTCTAAAGCAAATACACAAAATAAATAGAAATTTGCACGCGCGTTCATCAAACCCATATTTTTGGTTATTTAAATACTTATAATATTTTATACAGATAGAGCGAGCGCGTTCACCGAGTGTACCTACGCTCCCAGCAGTCTCCTTGGAGCTTGGGTAATTCGGTGAAATGTATATTGTTAAGCTGACACCATCCGGGTGTGATGACGTTCCATGGAAGCAGTGAAGGCGGTTCACAAACTTTTATTATTCTAGGTGGTGTTGGGAGTGCACACAATACAACTCCTCGCAACGTTTCCATGAAGGCGAACCTCATCTTTAGTTTTACTGTTTGCATCCGTAGCTTCGCCGCTTTTTTACAATCTGTTCTTGTTTTCCTCGCAGAGCTTTTGCGAAGATCATCGCACGGCCGAATTGATAGATAGGATGAGAAGAGACCCTCACAGTCCACCTAAAATCAGGTACTGTATGAGAAGCAAATATATTTAGGGTTCAACTATTCCGTCTTCGTGCAAATTAGGACAAATGGCGCATACTGTGCATAGGCAGCCTAAACGGCGAAAATGCCCGAAATGTGTAGTCCAGCGTTGTTTTTTTTTTCTTCTTTTTTTTTCAGAATGAACGTCTTGTTCAGAAATTCCAAATCATTTTCAGACACATTTAAGTGCAACGAAGGTGATGCCATGTATAGCAAGTCAAGATGTGACATATGACGGCGACCGATGTGCTGCAGTTTCACATCTTCTTAATTGTGCGCAAGAAAAGTTTGAATGGAAAATAAAAGTTACGGGTTAACAACAACGCGAGGATTTGTATGAATGAATTTTACTTCTACAACAAACGCGAACTTCAGAGACGACGGCAACAAATTTACATTATCTCTCGAATACGAAAGGGAAAATGGTCAATAAAATAAACATCACAATATCATGTCTCTTTAAGAGATCTCGACTTCAATATTTTATTAGCAAATCAACAAGTTTTGTGTTAGTATTGTTTTGCTGTCGGAAAAAAACCTCGTCCGTCTTCTTTCCCGCACTACACTCGGAGAGCCAATCATCGCAATTTACGGAAGCAGCTCAGCGAATGACGATGCCGAAACATATGTTTAGACCAAACATTAGGCAATGCAAGCGTGCCGTTTTGCATTGCTTAAGGTCACAACTCAGGGTGAGTTTTTTTTTTTTTTTATCTAAACATATGTTTTGGCATTGTCATTCGCTGAGCTGCCTCCATAAGTTGCGGTGACTGGCTGTCCGAGAGTTGTACGAGAAACTAGACACACGGGCGTTTTTTTTAGAATGTGCTGGTTACGGCAGTAATATTTCTAGTTTATATTATTACAACGAACTGGCACCTGGGGGTTATTAGTCGTGACCGACTGTGTTTAGGGGGTGCCTTCTGTTCTTTCAACGGCAGCTGCGCTTCTGTTTTCAATGAAAAGAGGAAAAATTTCGTGCGAAGGTGTCTTTCGTTGGCGCGTTTTTATTATAACTATTTTTAAACAATCTTTCTTATGAATCTAGCTTTATATGCAAGCTCGATCGGGCTCTACTGCATTGAAGATAACTTCTTTTGTAGCGACAGCCGTTATTGTAGGGGTTTCGCAGCGAATCCCGGTGCAAGTACGGTCACATGACGTCACCTGACACTTTGACGACACGTGAAGCGTTCCCCGCCTAATTAAGCGGGAAAATTGTTCCGCGAGATTTAGCGAATAGATTGTAAAGTGCCCTGACGTCGCGTGACACTGTAGCGTAACATAACCTTACATTACCATCTCATGTAACGTTCATGGGACCTTATTGCGTCACGTAATAGTACTGTGGAACGTGACACTATCACAATTTTTCTGCATTTCCGTCACAAAGTCTGGTGGGGAAATTCTGACCTCACGTGACAACATTCTAAAAAAAATGGATGCTAAAAACAACTATTGCTGGTCACCTATGAATGGCGATAGCCTTCGTAATGAGGTCACGACGCAGCTCACTGTGAATAGGACGACAAAAATGTTTCAGCAAACAATTATTTATGAATAACTTTCCTGCCGAATTCACTGGGGAACCTGTATTGGTGCGTAGGCTCCTGAGACCCGAGACAAACCTAGCCACATGATATGTTTATTGTGCGATTTATATGAAGTGTTTAGTTCCATGTTTTTTATGACACGGAATGCACCAAACTTCTTGTCCACACTCATAAACATTGGTTTCATACTGAGAGGCTCGCTCAAGCGTGGAACTGATAAAAACAAAATCTGTTGACCTGGATGCAGAGGTAAACGTCACACTTCGAACACCGGTGCCTCGTCTTCATGTAACATCCTAGGCGGCGGCACCTCGCAGCATAGGAGATGTCATCCTTCAATAGAAAATGAAGGGCATCTCTCTGGCGGATTCACGTGAAAGAACTTTTAGTGTTTTCCTGGCTGGCACATTGTCATCTTCGCTCTCAGTTGGGTCGACTTGTTCAATCATCTGTGCAACCAAACCTTCCGCAACAGACACCTTAAACCTCTTCAAATACTGTATGATGCTTTTTGTTTTTGTTTTGCAGCCTCATTTCCCGATCGAAAAGACCATCAGGCTTTCCTGATGGACCATCAGAGTTTCTTGACGGTCCATCAGACTTCTCTGATGGTCCATCAGGCTTCCTGATGGACCATCAAGGAAGTCTGATGGACCATCAAGGAAGTCTGATGGACCATCAGCCCATTCCTGACGGACTACCCGACTGTCCTGGTGGTCCATCAGACTTCTTTGATGGCCCATCAGGCTTCCTGATGGACCATCGAGAAAGTCTGATGGACCACCAGAAACGTCTGATGGACCGTCAGATGCGTTTAGATGGTCCGTCAGAAGTTCCTGACGGCGCCTAATGGTCTGTTGGACATTCTTGATGGGCCATCAGAGGTGGCCTGATGGACCGTCAGAAGTTTTATGTTTCACTTCGAGTCCATCAAAAGCGTCTTATTGCCCGGCCGTCGGGACTTTCTTTGCACACAATGTTTATCAAAAGTGCTTGATTAATTGTTGCTCACGGTATTCTGACGGCGCCGTCAGACCTAGGCGTTCAATAACATTTGATATACGGGTCGCGACATATTTGCCAGCATGTGATGAGTCGCGGGCTCGCGAGATGCTGACACAACTAATATGTCACGCGATTTCTCTTTACACACTGAGCCCCCGATTCACCGGCAACTGTGTGTTCGTCTGCAATCAATCATACGCACCGTGGAAACCCATACTTACGGTCCATCGTTTCGCATATGCTTCATCACGCCTTTCATTACCAACGGAAAATCGACAGACTTTTTGTCGGCACTTTGTTTTATCGACACCGCGCACCCCCAAGCCCTGCGACCGTTGTAGTGCGCATCGGACGGTCGCGGCGGCATTAAGTTTTGCTTCCAAACAGACCGCGCGACCATTGCTTCGCTTTACTTCGCTCGAAGTCGGGGGAATGCACCACCGCCTCGCTGAATAAGCAGCCCAAAGTCGAGGAGGCTCCGCAACTTCGCACGCTACAAAATAGGCGATTTTAGGCTATGTCACAAAACAAAAGCTGTCGTTGAATCTCGCGTATGATATATGATGGGCCGCAGGGTCAATGAGTTGATGTGATATTTTATTATGGGGAAAGCCTTATACAGTGTGTCACAGAAGAAAATTTACAGGGTTATATTTTACCGCAAAAAGAAACTAGGCATCGCCGAACGCTCACTCTTCGTCCGAAGAAAGCACTAGAGGTCACAACCAGATGCCAAAGTTTCAACCCGATCCGATAACTTAATCAAAAGTTATTAGTGATTTTCTGAAAATTTCAGTGGGAAAATGGAGCTCATTTTTGCCCGATTACAATTTTTGGTGCCATAGAGCTCCATGTATTCGAAAACTCCGTCGGCTTTGGCCTCTGGTTATGACCTCTAGCGCTACCTTTGGGCGGAGAATGAGCGTTCGGCGATGCCTAGTTTATTTTTGCGGTAAAAAAAAAGAAACGCGTAAATTTTCTTTTGTAACACCCTGTGTGTTTCATCGTTCAGTCGACCTTCAAAGTGCTTGAGTGAAAACACGTCGAGTCACGAAAGGTACTAAAACCGGCATCACGAAAGGTAGAAAAACCCACATTATTCAGTTGCACCAGAACCCCTTTTAGACCAGGGCCGTCGGTAGCGAAGCAGCGTCGCAGGCGTTGTAGACTCAATTAAAGTTTTTGCCACCACCAACACCATAAATATAATACAAATACAAAAAAAACACACAAAAAAAAATATTTTTTTCCCGTCCCTTTTGCAGGCATCGAACCAGCGACCTTTTGTTCCGCAGTCCGACGCGTTACCCCTCCGCCACGGCCGGAGGAGTGTCGGCGTACGCGTAAATCATGAGCCGACGCCACGACCGTGGCCGACGCATCGGCTGCTGCCGGCGCTGCCGACGCTGTTGACACTTGACAGATTTCTGTCAAAACTGTTCTCATTCTCGACGATTCGTTAATTTTAACCTATATTTTACATTTTGAAAACCGTTCGCCGCTTATATCCGTTCGAGCAACTGAGTCTTCAAAAGCTTCGAATCCAAATCCAAATCCAATCCAGGTGTTTCGTGCGGCTTTGTTACCTTGGCAGCCTCGCCCTTCCTCGTGGAGTGTTTTCGAGGTTTAGAGATTTAGGTAGGTTTCACTCGATTTTGCGAGAGCGGAAAAATAAGCGGCGTCCATAGGGCCTTATTTGAGAACTGCAATCCTTCGAATGTGGCCGACTTCGAGCGTAGGACGGTGTACAAGGTGTTTTGGGACGGCGACGCGAACACCCGAGGAGGCTATTACGACGCTGAGATCCTCAAACTGACGGGTGAGTGTGTATTTTTACCATCCCAAAGTGCGACTTAGCCACAAGCAATCGCCGTTTTCTTTCATTTTTATTGCGACTGTGTTTAAAACTGAGTATTGTGGACTGTGCTTATTTGGGGCACCAAGCTAGGCAGATGAATGCATGGGCTGTCTAACCGCTCATTCACACTGGAGGCGGATCCCCGTTCGCAAAGCGGTTGCGAACGCGGTTGTATAAAGATCCAGTACAATTGCACGCGCACTTGATGTCCTCGAGTGCGCGTGCAATTGTACTGGATCTTTATGCAACCGCGTTCGCAACCGCCTTGCGAACGCGGATGCGCTTCCAGTGTGAATGAGCGCTCCTTTACTCGTACTCCAACGTTCCGAGTTCCACACTCCGAGCGCAGCAACTAAACGAAGCATAGCGTACAGTAGCGCAACACACCAAAACTGCCGACGAGCCACTTCCGACCGCATGTTTATGACGAACCCAGTATCTCGCGGATGCCGAAATTATTTTGAAAAGATAAATTAATTAAGGGGTCTGTAAAACGGCAAAATAAAAGCAAAAAAAAATAAAAATGCGCGGCGACGTTAGGAAATTTTCACAAATGTTTTAATATTTCTGAAATGTTGGAAGACTCTCTTCAGCCACATATGCTGAATGTTACTTTGACCGATCTATTTATTGACCATGCATGCTGTTCAGATTTAAATGAAAGACAACATTCTTGAACTCGCTTGTCAAATCAAGAAACTCTCAAACTTGTCAGATATCTTTGGTTTCCGTCTTGCAGCGCGAGACGGAACCTGTCGATGTACTACTCCAATACTAACACACCACCGTTCAATAAATAGCACATTAATTAGTTTTCAGGCGAGATGCATGAACAAACCTTTTCCGCAACGTTTTCGCTTTCCTATCGAAGTCTCTTTATTCGCAGGGCTGTGCATTGTACAAAGGGCAGCGATCTGACTGCCTTCTCATCCCGACAACTTTTCTCTCGCTGTACTATCATAATGCTACTGTTCGATAGATTAATTCGTTTTCAGGCGAGATTCAGGAACAAACCTTTCCCGTAATGCTAATTGCTGTCTTGGCTTTCAAATCAAATCATTTTTACTTGCTGGATTAAGCATTCTTTAACTGAAAAGTGGCAGCAGTCCACTGCACTCCTCGTCTCGACAATGTTTTGTCAGCGTGAAGAAATCACTTGCACTTCAAGAAGTACTGTAAGAAGAGCGCGCTCGAGTGTCAGTCGTCTGGTGGCGCTTCTGTCCATTTAATGAACGGAGCGCCAAACTCTTGCGCTCCGCAGCAGGAACTTAACGTGCACAATCGCGGCTGATTCGACGTCAATCCATGCAAGTCATTTAATACATGGCTTGCATTGATGTTGCATCAGCTGCCATTGCTTCCTAACCAATTTATTTATTCATAATCACAAATGTACCTACTAGAAACCCAAGAGGAAATGGCAACTGAACTGGCCAGGTGGGAAGGGGCAGCTGAGGCATCCGCAAGTTCACACAAAGCTACACCTCCCAAAAAGGTCAGCCCTTGTGCCCTCTAATGCAAAGCAGTTTTTGTGGAAATTCTGCCACCAGAATATCATTACCTGTCTAAGTAATGTGGTGCAACCTATTTTGCTGGGAGTGTCCGAAAGCTAAATCCGAGCACTAATTAAATTTTAGATGGGGTCTATGTCAGGACAAAAGCTGAAAGTGACTATGTTGCGGGGCTCTCGAAAGCAGCAACCAGCCACATATGGCTAGCAGCAACCGAAACGGGCACACAACTGACTGGTCCAACTGTTGCAGAAAGAGAGCCTATCATGCACAAAATGTGAGTGTGGAAAGCAGCTTGGGAATCCCAACACTCAGCGTAATGTCATGCTGAGTCCTTAACATTTATACTTCCTTGGGATTGCTCCGTTTCACCACTCACGCAAAGCTTGGCAGTTTACCAAGCCTTCTCTATTTCTCAAAAACCACTAAAGCAGTTAGGAGTTACGAGGAAGACAAAGAATCAACTAAATCACAAAAAAATAGCACGAGGACCCAATTTGATGCCTGCAACAATGTGTTGTCATGATTTGTTGATGAGGAATGCCGTGCTTTCTGCCTACACCCAAATGTGCGTGAGTAATGCTGCTATGGGGTGCACCGGCAGAGCTGCTAGAAACACCTTTCTCTGACCCACCCTGCTCTATCGATTGTAGGACTACCTGCAGCTCAGCTTCCAGTTGATGCGGGAGGTGCTGTAGGGCCCTACTGCCTAACACGTAAGTCATTTATGGCCTGACCTTTGGGTACTCATATGTTTACCGTACTAACAGAACCCATGCTTTAGCATCGAAAAGGTAACTTTTTTAATGCACCTGCAATATATGAAGGAAGTTCACTGTGCGGTGATAGAGCCGAACATGTCATAGGCAACACATCGCTTCTATCTTCTATTGAGGATATTCATTCATAAAGGGTGGAAAAAATAATGTTGAGAAAGAAGGCATAAACGGCAAAGAGCGCTCTAATCTACTGTTGTGGCTGCACTCTGTTGCAGAGCAGGATGACCGAGGAATGTCCTTCCTACGTCATGACTATGTAGCAAGTTCCCAACTTTGCTAGATTACCTTCCATATAGGCTCCACATGCATCCACCAGGTGCTCATTGAAAGGTTGTTTAATTAGCTTCAAAATTAGTTTGCTTGTGCCTTTCAATAAGACTGGTATTTTTGAGGTTATGTTGCAACATGCAACACATTAAAGCTAAAAGATGAGCGCTGGAACTTGGTTTCCATACCCCTTCAATGTGAAATTGTTTTTCAGTTGCTGACGAGGACACCCTTGCGGAGAATGAGATTGTGGATCCTACCATCGGCCTCCAGAGTAAGGATGGAATGGTAAAATAAAACATTTTTCACTTTCATGCAGTGTATAATATACATTAAAAGAGTTAGGATAGTGCAGGGGTGGCCAGAGTGACATGGAGTTAGAGCCACAGACAAAACTACGAAAGTTTAGAGTTGCTGGAAAAAAGAAAGGGGGGGGGGGGGCTACTTTTAACAAGAAACGATATGGAGGGAACAGTTCTTTCCAAAGAGGACAAGTATAATGGGCGACTACAACAAATAACACTAGGCATCAGAAGGTCTTTTCCACCGCTAAGCAAAAATTAATACATGATTCACTAGCCAGTCACTGCCCCTGACAACCGTTATGCATATACGGTTGAAAGTCTTTCTAGAACAACAAAGGAAACAGGGTCACTGGACGCATCTATGTGGCAAAAAGCATTCCAGCTGTATGTATGTAGTGTGTTGCAAGGCTGCCTAGACTGTGAGCTCTTTTTAAATCCTAGAACTCTTTTCGTCTAGGGGACACGCGTCATGGGTACATGTTTTCCAGGGAGTCGCGAGCCGCACTTGGACCCGCAAAGAGCCGCGTGCGGCTCGCGAGCCTCAGTTTGGCCACTCCTGGGATAGTGTAAGCACACTAGATTGAATCGATTGCAACCAGAAGTCATTAAAACATTATTGTAGCCAGGCTCTTAATTGTAGTTATAGCCAGGGCCTGGAAAACATTCTATTGTCACGCTCACCTGATGCAACTAAGGGATTACATACCTGTTTCATGCAAATGCCATGAAGCTGTGTAGGCCCATCAGCTTTGCAGATGCTTATGAAGATAGGAATTCATAGGAAGTGCTGTTTTAAATTTAAAGGCCTAAATTTCATGCATGTAATTATTTTAGTGCATTTTAGATGCATCTTTGAGTATACAGTACCACTCTGCGTCAACGACTGGTATGTGTGAAGCTGTTCCTCGCTTTTGTTTATAACAGGTCCATGTCTGTCAAGGTGTCCACGTCAACCAGGAATCGGGGCAACATGCGGAAAGCAGAGTGCGACTCCATGTTTCGCAAGATCACTGCTGCTTCCATACGGCCAGTGGAAGTGCTTTTGGAGAGGTGGGTGACCGGCACCTTTTCCAACAAGGCGAAGGCAGCGGGGCAAGAGAAGGTGTTTGCCCCACTCACTCCGCACAAGGTGCAGGCTCTCTCATTAAGCAAACATTTTGTTTAAAATCTTGATACGAATCTCTCGGAGTCGCGTAAAATATTTCATGCTAAATTCGTATCAACGAAAGTGAAACAAAATTTATATTTTGAAGCACAAGGAATGCATGAATGTGCATTTATTTATGGCAGAAAATATTTTGAATGCAATTTGCACAATTCTAACATGCCCCCGATAGTAACATGCAGTCATATTCAATCCACGAATGTTTAAAAAATTAATTAATGCTGATTCTACCACGCAGATAAAATAATGACTGTTGAGCAACATACACATCGGGGAAAGCATTTGATCAAATGCGCATACTCGGAAAGTGCCCACACTAAGTGCTGTTGAAGTCCTACATCGAAAACTTGCGAGCGAAAATTTGGTTCCTTTTTCTTTCCAACCAAGCTCGCATGTCACCGTGGACACACCGAAGACACCACCAACATCACTCGGTTTTCTGTTTTTGCCAACGCAATCACTTTTTTTTTTAGAGATAACCTTATCGTAAAATCGGTTTTGCTTTTCCAAGGTTGAAACACCATTCCACAGGATCGCAAAAACAAAACAGCGAATTTGGATTCAGATTGGACTGGATTTGAAACATGTGTTGATGGTGATGGGGCTGGCCACTTTGCACAGTTTTTTTAGCATTTTGTTTAGTTTTGGTTTTTGGGTCCGATTGTAACACGCATGTAATTTTGAGCTGAAGTCTTTGGGTAAACAAAGTGCGGCTGATCCCTGGCAGCAGCAGGCAATCAGCCGCCCGGAGCCTTGGCAGCTTACAGTCGCCGATCATGGCCTCCTCGCCACCATCGGTTGGGGAACGCGCATTCGTATCAGCCGTCGCAGCGCGTCGAGGTATTCGGAACACCCAAAATGTTCACGTTGTATACGCTTCGCCGGGGAATTTGCGAATTTGTTTTATTCGAAATTCATGCCAATAGTATCACCGAGATTTTACTAGTAGGTTGTCTGGATGTGTGTCAAGGGTACCTGCATGATTGAAAGTGAAGCATAACAGATAAACTGTAAATAATAATCGCACATTTGTATTTGAACAGGATTTTATTTTCGTTCTAAGCAGCGAACTCGAGCAAGTGCTCGA
>JABSTQ010002812.1:0-25325 GCA_013358835.2 Ixodes persulcatus
TTGCGCGAAAACTTCGAATTCGATTCGAATTTTATAGAACATTGAAGTTCGAACAATTCGAAGACTTCTCTCTTTGAATTTCTTTCGCTAAAGTTCGAAAAGTTCGAAAAGTTGTCGATTATCTGTTAACGCTAAAATTCGAAAAAAAAAAAAAAAAAACTTCGAAGATTTGATTTTTTTCAAGTCCAAGTTTTCAAAGTTCGAAGTCCAGTTTTCAAGTTCCTCCACAGTTTCAGTTTCAAATAACGTTTTCACGCTTCTGGTTTTCACGAAATCAAGTTAGAAAAGTTAGGGTGTGCTATCAAGACTCTGCGAAGTTGGTCAGGCATTAATAGGACAAGTGTCCCGGATTGGCTGGAATATTTGCCAGTGCAGAGTGACGTGCGACCATAGATCAGTAATTGTGACCGCCAGCCCGGGGGGGGGGGGGGGGGGGGGGGGTTCTTTAACGTGCATCACGCAGTAGTGATCACACGAACACACTGTTTTACGATACTCATCCCGTTCGAAATGGCCAGGGGCGCGGGCAGGAGGTTGAGGCTCAGAAAAACCTTGAAGCGACCTGGCAAACTACCTCCCCACCCCTTGTGAGTGACGCTGGCATATACTAATTCAAGTTTGTAATTGTCCTGGAGGTTTATTTTCTGGGACGGAGGAATCGCCTCGCAAAAAGCAAAGAAGCCGACACAACTCGAGGTCGAGGCGCGTTCTACCATACAAGTGGCGTCGGAAGAGGAAAAACGGGGGAGGGAAGAGGGAGGGGGGGGGCCTCAGCCGCCCTTCCCCCCTTCCAGATATTTCGGACCGTTAAAGAAAACAATACGGGGAAAGAGGGCGTGGTCGAGCTTATTTTAATCTGAAATTATTTATGCCTATGTATAGCTACTGTCGCTCTTCACTGCATAAAAGATCGCGTAGATGGTCATTGTTAGAAACTCGTTGTCAGAAGGCACTACTCGTCACATGCTTAGCGTTTCGGAAGTTCATAGCTATGTCTTTACGACCTAAGTAACTGTGCCAATAAAAAAAAAAAAAAAAGTGCGGGGATAAAAAGCTGGAGAAAGAAAAAACTATCAAGAACTCACCGGATGTGTTTTATTCTTGCATATTCAAAGGTTCAGAACTTCGAAACAACTTTCCTCCTAGCAAAATGTGTATAGGCTAAAAGAAACACGTCCCAGGAACGTGAAGCGAAAAAAAAAAAAAATGTTTTCTTTTAATGACGTGTTGAACTTGAACAATATTAGAAATCTTCTCCCATGAGTTAATTTATTCCTTACGTGAAAAAAACAATAAATACATTAGTTTGTATTCTGGCAGATGGCAATGATATGTACTGTCTGTGGTGTTAATTTAAATGCGATACCTCAAACAACTTAGACGAAAATAAATACCAAGTTTAGGGCATAATTGCATATAGATACATGTTTGGACATTTCTCCGAAACTCACCTTGAACAACAATAGTCATATCTTAAAACGACACTTATCTAGGCTATACATAGATCATTCTTAAAAAGTTTAAGCCCGAAATAGCTTCGGCTACATCGCGCTTCAAATCAGGCACAAACGATAATCGTCAAAAAGCCGTCGTCCTTCCTCGCTTCTTCGGGAATTTATTTCTTTAAAACTAAGCATACCAGAACATTGAAATAAACGGCATTGTCTTTCGTAAAGAACGGAACACCGCATGTAAAAGTTCGAGAAAAAAAAAATTACGAATGTACCTCACTACTTGAATTCAAATGAAACCGTCCGCCGGTCTTTCGAAGTTCGACGAAAGTCGAACTTTTACCCTAAAAGTTCGAAGTTCGTCGACCTTCTGACTTTCCAGGATTCGAAAGTTCGAAAATTTTCGAATTTTATTGACAAATAAGTTCGAAAGTTCGAAAATTATCGATTTCCTTAGCATAGGAAATTCGAAAGTTCGAACAGCTTCGAACTTTTTAGTGCAAGAAATTCGAAAGTTCGAAAATCATCGATTTTTTGGTCAGTCAAGTTCGGAAGTTCGACAAGCATCGAATGTTGCAGTGTGATAAGTTCGAAAGTTCGAAAAGGATCGAAGTTTTTAGCGTAATAAGTTCGACGGTTCGAAAAGCGTCGAACTTCTGAGCTTAACAAGTTCGAAAAATTCGACTTTCGTCGAATTTTACGATATAGAAAATTCGAAAATGCGAAATCTTTCGAACCTTTTGAATCGCTTGAATCGATCATCGAAACTTCGATTCGAAAAAAGTTCGCGGCATACCTATTGGCATGCATTCGGAACGCGGCATTTGCCGTGCGCTACCTTTGCTAAATGAGCCACGCAGACGAGCAGCCCGTCACCAAGCGGCGCAGCTCGATGCAAAAGAAGCGAGGTGAAAAATACGTCCACGCCGCGCGCAGTTGGAGGCCACACCGGAAGATGGCGCCCCATTACCACACAACGCGTACAGAGAGCCAAAATTTAAGAGAGGCGGTAACTCCAACCATGAAGAGCGTTTGCAATTTGATGGCGGACGAGCCTCTTGCGCAGATTCATTTATTTCGTTATTTACCCTAAAAACTTGGCCATTACATGGGGAGGGAGAGGGGGGGGGGGGCAATCATAGACAAAGGGAGTGCACTTCGTGACAAAGAGATGATGACGTTGGCGCAACATATAATAACAGAAAAAAAATGCTTACAGAAAACTAGGTAAGCAAAAACTACATACATTTCCTTGTCCTCTGCTTTGCTGGTCGCAAGTGCTCATGCGTTTACGTTGTCACGTGATGAGAAGAAAATCGGCCGGAAAGGCAGAGACGCTCGCACACGATCGCCACTTTCGACTCCTCCTTGCAGCCTGTATTGCAAGCGAGAACCATAAACCATGTTACTTCGATCGAGCAGTCCGAAACATTAAAAAAATCTAGGCTCACGAACGACGCCTGTTTACCCAAATACAACGCCCCTTCTCGCTAACTTGCAAATTGAGTTTTTTTTTTGCTTCATTTAGATGTTAGTCTAAACCTAACATTTCCATATCATACACCGTTTCATATTAAGGTCGGTTCACACGTTTGCGCTTGAGTGTGACCGAGTATGTCGTGCACCCTTGTGACTGCTTACACTGGTACACTGGAGCCATCGTCAGGGAGTTCTGGAACACTTCCGACACGTAGTATACACGGATCATTCTTTCACGTGGGCGTGAAATAATTGTAAGTGTTCTAAGCGACCGTTTCTCATAAATAATGTGTAGTTTTGAAATCGCATATATGCTGCAAAATCTTCAATGTAGTTACACTGCTCGATCGATGGCGTCAGTGTGCCGGTACGTTTAAGCTGCGTTCTCTCGTCGTTAGCGGTTACATTTTGGCACAACGCGTTCGGTCACACCCGGAAGAATATTACTGCCTGCGTGGCCAAGAGGGATATCGCATGTAGATTCCACGCATACATCCGAGGTTCGATGCCCGGCGTTTGAGACTCCATTTTCGTGAAGTTTCGTGTTTACTGTTACCCCGAACGTTCGACGCTCGAAAATTGAATTCCGAATATTCCAGCAGCGTAGTTGATAAGGAGTCACGAGGGCCTTGCCAAGTCGGTCTCCCTCAAGCCAGTTGTCCCGCCGATACGTCGACACTTGCGTTTGCTATCTCAACGTTTTCATTTTTTCTTTTTTTTTTTAGCTTTTTTCTTTTGCGCAAGAAGGCCACATTAAATGTTTAGTTTCTTTTGTTATTCATCGTCTTCCTGCCTGGCACTTGTGACAATATATCATATGTTCGTCGTCACTTGTTCCGAGTTTGTCTTTCTGTGTCAAGCCAACTTTGCCAACAAGCTCTACAGCTGGTCAGACATAAATCTGTGAAGCAGCCTTCACGGTGGTAGGCTACCAGACGCAAGGCAAGGCACCGCCATTTTGTTTACGGTGTGAGAAGATCAAGGAGTTTGTAATTCTTACTATAGACTGTCTAGTCTGACGCCCTAACAAAGCCTTTTTGCACACGCGGTGGCCAGACTAGAATTTGAAGCGTGGCTGCTTAAAAACGCCTGTATACGTTCGCCAATGGGGAAGAGATTCGAGGAAAAGTTTGAGAGCGGCGGTCGACGTTTGGTATAAAGGCCCAGGTAGAGCAACAAGCACGAACTGAAATCGCAGGAAACGCTCTTCCGCGACTGCAGGTTAGGGTAGCCTTTGCGTGTATAATTTTTCAAACACAAAAAGAACACATTACGTGATTATTTACGGCCACTAGGGCCATGACTCGCTAAGCGTCCCAGAAAATAATACCGACCGTCGCCGATGTCTTTAAAAAAAATCGTTGTTGTTTGCTAGATTCTAAATGAACTTTCGCCAATATATTTTTCAAGACAAAAAAATACTGATCACGTAATCGCTCTCTGAAATTTCTGCCGTGAACCCGAGCTGGGTATCAGATAAACTATCTGAAATATATAAATGGTTAAAATAGGACAGCTAAATTACTTTTAAATACTGTGCTGGGATTGTTCTTTCGTGCGATGCCAGAGTTCATTATACGCAACGTTTTTTTACTTTCTAGAGTAAACAACAAGAACACAAGAGATGATAAGAATTTAAAACAAAAAACACTTTGAAGATAATTTAGAACCTTAGCTGGGCTGGGCTGTTGCCATATTTTACGCGCAAGATTATTTGAGAACGAAAAAGCAAACAGGTTTCTCCAATATAAATCACAAAGGTGCTGAAAACTCACTTTTTCTGAAGATCCAGACAAAAATTAAGCATCGCGCACCTCGTGATAAAATATGGGGGGCAGCTCATTAGGTACGTACATCAGCTTGTTACCGTGTAACTAAAAAAAATTGTCAAAATAATATTTCTTGGGGCGACAAACATTTTTGAAGTTTAGCAGCGGCGCAATCGGTTTTCGTGGTACCGTGCTTTGCTTTCATTGCGCAACACACTCGCGCCGCTGGTAATTCGAGACATGCCACATGCCATGTTTTACCACTACTTATTCCACAACAACGCAGTTCAAGGCACATGCGGTATAGGGTGCAAACTCGATGCGCTTCGCCTTGGGGTGCTTGGCCTTGGGGCCCGAAGGCATGTCTCGAATTACTAGCGGAGCGAGCGTGATGTGCAGTAAAGGCGCAGTACGGACGATACCAAGAAATCTTATTGCGCCACTGCTGAACTTCAAAGATGTTTTTTTCTAGCCTAAAAAAAAAAACAATTTTCTTGGAAAATATCGTAATGGTGTACGCGAGCTGTTGAATATTAACAACGTGGGATTAACCTGAGACTGGGGCAGAGAAGAAACATCAAAACGTAGAAGAGACGTCGTCAGGTTAACCCAACATGGTTAATTTTCTTGGAAATAATTTTCTTAGTTACAAGGTAACGAGCTGATGTACCTATAATGTGCAGCCCCGGATATTTTCATGCTTAACTTGAGCCTGAATCTTCAGCAAAAGTGAGGTTTGAGCAACTTTTAAGACTTTTTGGGAAACTTGTTTGTTTGCTTTAACGTTCTCGTATCGTATCGTTCGCGACAGGCCAGCGCAGATAATTTTTTTTAAAAAGATATTTACCTGGTCAACAGTCATTTTTGTTTTAAGTACTGAACATGTTTCGTTTTCTGTTTGTTTAATGAAAAAAAAAAAAAAAAACGAGTTACATAATTAGGAACTCTAGCATCGCACGAAAGAACCATATCAGCAGAATATGCAAAAGTAATTGATCCATCAAGTTTTAGTCAATAAGATTTTTCAGAGATTTGTAATTTCGCTACAGAAATTAAAAAAAAAAGGCGCACGTAAGCAAACATTTTTTTTTTTAATATATGTTGCCGCAAGTCTTTTAGTCTAGCAAACAACTGCACTTTTTCTTCTCCCCCCCTCCCCTCCCCCCCCCCCCCCCCCCCCCCCCCCCCCCCCCCCCCCCGCCCCGAAGAAATCGGCAATTGTCGGTATCACTTCCTGGGCAGTTTCGCATGGAATGACACTCTAGCGAACTGCGATGCTGATGCCTCAGTCTCGTGTGGGACTTATTTTAAATTTCAGGCGATTTTTTTAAAGCTAGAAAAATTAGGCACACGTAGGACCTTATTGGAAACGACACGATGGGTTCTTTCTCAACACGTTCTACAACTTTTGCATTAGAGGGTTTACGAGCAAGTTAACACTTAAAAATTTAGATAAATAATATGCGTTAATGAACCAGCTTTGCACGTCGCACAGAATATCTTGACTTGCTCAATAGGACTGATAACAATACTGCGTTGGTTCACGTGCCTCAGCTTTTTTAATGCCCTTGGCACAAATTAGCTAAACACCCTGTATGTCTCCGAGGCGCTTCAGTAGATATTCTCCTCTCCCAATGTTGAAGAGTCAAACACTGCATAGTTCATCTCAAAGGCTAAATAAAAAGTAGACAGTTCGCGTTTGTGTGTGTGTGTGTGTGTGTGTGTGTGTGTGTGTGTGTGTGTGTGTGTGTGTGTGTGTGCACGCGCGCGTGTGCGCGTGCGTGCGTGCGTTCGTGTGCGTGTGCGTGCGCGTGCGCGTGCGCGTGCGCGTGCGTGCGAGTGCGTGAAGTGTGTGTCTGTGTGTGTTTTAACCATCTGTCTAGAATAAACACCAATAAACGCCAACTTCACGCTTGGGAGCTAAACTCCCATTCATTGTGGCAATTATACTGTCAGAATTAAACGCTGACAATCCGTATAATCAAACAGTAAGCAAGCGCGGACGACGAGATCACCGGGAAAGGTACCCCTCGCAGTTCGAAACGTTTCTCCATTGCGACCGTACTACCCTCTGTCGGAGAATGGGGTAAATTAAACCGGATTCTGTCTCCCGTCATGCCCACCAGATGATGCCACGAGCGCGAGATGGGGGTCGGGTGGAGGTGATGGTAGGAAAAATTGAATTGTCTCCTTTCCAATCAAACGAAAAAGAAAGAGAAAGGCAAGTAAGGGAGAAAAAATCCGGGCGACAGTTGGTGTCAGCGGCGGATTCAAGGGACTGTCTTCCGGCGTTACACTTCTATCTATGAGGCATGTCGTGAACCTGCCGAAAGTTCGGGTTCGACTCCACTCCGTTTCACTCTGCCCTAACCACAGCTGACGCTACGACCAGGAGCCAATCAGGCAGCGACAAAATTGCACCCTCATGGCGCTCGTTGTCTTTATGGGTTTTGCATCACACGCTAGACCAATTACGCGCATTTGATGCAACGTCAACTTGCTCTTTTTTTCTTTTTTTTATAAGCGTGATTGGTGTTTAGCCGGCGATGGCAAACGGACAAGAGCGCTATGACGGTGCACTTTTGGAGCAGAGTGATGGGCTCCCTTTGACCGTAGCGTCGTTGCGAGCTTCTCTAAAACGTTCGACTATATTTAATAGGTTAGGTGTTTCTACCTGAAAGGGGATGCTTAGAACGAGGTCTCGCTTGTCATGAGCTAATACCTATAAGTCGGATGGTGCGGTATATGCAAGGTGTTACAAATCACTTCTGGGAAAACTTAAAAAAAAAAAAGCTGGGTTAACGCTGTTTTGTTTACGGTCCTGTTGAGCAAAAAGTCAACAACGACTGGCTTGTTGTCCGTGGCTCCGGCATTTGAACTTTCCGATGTAAATAAATTATTTGATTTGAAGTTTTTTTTTGTGATGTGTGTAACATGTAATTAACATAAATGAAGCACCTTTTAAGAATTTATTTACGCGCAAACCCTTCAATACAAAAGTTGCAGAGCCTGTTGAGGAACAACCCATCGTGTCACTTCCACGAAGGTATAGTCTTTGTGTCTCTAATTTTCTGAAGCTTTTAATTAAAAAAAAAAAAAAAAAAACTTGAAAATCTTACGCGAGATTTATAAAACTACCACGTGACTATCCATTAGCGAACTGCGATGGATGTTTCTAAATCTCACGCGCTTTCTCTAGAGCTCGAAAAACTTATAAATACAAAGGCTACATTTAAACGTCGGGCTCCTAACTGTTTAGGACTTGGTTGGTGAAGGTCCGCTTTTCTCTCAAAGGATACCTTGGCAAAGGATGTCACGATGGGATGTTCGTCAACACGCCCCACAACTCTCGCATTAATTAGAGGTATTGCGCACCAATTTAAGCTTTTGATACTTAGCTAATTAATCTGTCCTAATAACCAAACTTGATCCACAACACACACACACACACAAAAATCTTGGCTTGTTCAATACGACTGTGAACAATACTGCGTTAATTCGACATACAAAGTGCAACTTTTTTTTTTCTTCTTTTAAGTAAGGTTTGGCACAAGTTAGCTAAAACACAATGTATAAACAGCCCGACAAAGCTGATGTGATTGATTCAAGTCATTTTGTAGCACGGCTTAAAAAAGCCAAACGTTCATTTTGGAGTAGCTAAAGAAAACAAAAATAACATTTTTGGAGCACGAGTTTATTCTTCATTCTTGCTCATTCTACTGTGAGAGAGAGAAAGAAGTAGGCGTTTATTAAAACCTATGGCCACCCCAACTGCACCTAATCAACATGATTCATTGACCGGTTTCGATACCCAGGTTCAAAGTATCAACCTCGCATGTTTAAATAGTAAAAAAACAAATGTGTTGCTTGTTTGTTTATACAGCCTTGATGCTACCACGCATCCAAGGATGACCTGCCTCTTAGCAGTAGATGAGAAATTTAGCCAGTGCCGTACAACCACTAACCTGGGGTTTTTAACGTGCGCCACGCAGAAGCGATTATACGAATGTGTGCCGGTACGAAACTCATCCAGATTGAAACGGGCGCGGGGTGGGGATCGAACCCATGAGGTTCTGTAGCGCAAGCTTTCGCTCCACGCTCCAAGCTGAGACGCGCAAACCCCCAAAAAAAACGTTTTTTTTCTTTTTAGCGGTAGTTTATTAGGCCATAGATCCCCCTAATTTGTTCCAAAGTTGCTGTGTATCATTTAAACCAGAGATCTGCAGACGTTTTGACTATGGGGCCGGATCAGCGATCTGTTCCAGTCTCGAGGGCCGAGTAAAAAAAAGTAAATATAAACGAATAAAAAAAAATAAATAAACCCAGATAAGCACTTAAACACAGAAATTAATGTTAAGGTATGAAAAAAAAAACTATGGTGGATTAATAAGTATACATCAATATGAAATTTAATATCAAGCAAATTATGACAGTACACGACACTGGTGTGCAAGAAAACTCACAAGGCATACATGAAAGCGCATCAGAACTTGGGCACCTTCCCGCGGTGCCAGAAACTAACAAGAATGATAAAACGAATGCTGACAATGTGCAATCCTCGTGGCTAAAGTCGTGACAGAGGACAATAAGCGCAATATATACCGTCCCGAATGAAAGAAACGCGAACGACGGAGCGACAGCCTCTCGCGCTCGTCGCGCCACTCAACGGTTGTCAGTGGAAGCTTTCGCGGTGCTTGTGGTACGTTTCGAGAGTAGTGACGGCGCCAAGCCTGCTCATTCAGTAAACAAAATTTGGGTCGACTTCTTTCAGTTTACCACAACATGCGGCGCAAATTGCCGAGCCTTCGTCATGATGGCAATGCAGCAGAGGCATTTCGAATGAACCCTGATGACACGCAAAAATAATATTTCATCAATCGCACACTTAGGTGCAAATTGTGATATTATTGTAACAGATTTGTTAAAAAAAAAAAAAGCCGTGAAAGTTACATTTAAGCAGTTTGTGCAGGTGAGTTATACGGCCAGGGGGAGTTATACGGCCAGTGGGTGGCTAATCTTTGCGATAAGTGGGATAATTGAAGTTCGTTAATTAACTTTTTAATTACTGAAAATAGACATATGGCTTCAATTAAAAACTTACTGAGCGTCATTGAAAACCACTAGATCAACTCTTTTTAGAACGACTTGACATCGCGTTCCGCCACTGCTAGCTTTGTGCCTGCTTCACGAGTGGTAACTTTGGCGCCCCCGAGCTTCTCACGAGCTTCAAGTCGTTCTAAAAATAGTTGATTTAGTGGTTTTCGATGACGCTCAGTAAGTTTGTAGTTGGAACCAGATGTCTTTTTCCCCTAATTAAAAAGTTAATTAATGAATTTTAATTAATTAGAAGAATTATCCCAAAGATTAGCCACCCCCATAATGTCCCCCTGGCCGTATAACTCACCTGCACCAACAGCATAGGTGTAACATTCACAGCTTTTTTTTAAACAAATCTGTTAAGCTTAAAAAAAAAAAAAAAACAAGAACACCCTGTATAGTTTTAGGCGAGACAGGCATGGTCACTACCTGTCAATGTCCCTAGACGGCCATTACGAACGAGGCAGACCTCTGAAATGTAGCGAAGTCGTCAGTCTGCATTCAAGAGCTACTGAAGGTGGGGGATATCAAGAGTATAATCTTCTTTTATGAAGAATATCAACAGATTACTACATAGCATAAAAAATATATAATTTACGTGAGACAATCTTTAACAGTTACCAGGGAGCCAAATCTACGCGAGAAGGTGCGTGAGACGCATTGAAAATATTATATTAAGAGATAATTACGACTTTCCGTTAGTTTCTCGAGTCCACGTTCACCAGGGGTAGATTATTTTCTTCATAGAGAAGAAATTATAACTTCCTTTTCAACGTTCTTGTCAAACATGGCAGACATTTCAACAAGAGCTCTGAGAAATGGCACCGCGAGTGTTTGCTTCTGTCATCTGCTCTCGCCGTCTGCTTCTACATGGACGCTAAACTGACTTCGGAGTCGGTGCAAGGTTTTGAGGAACTGTCTCTGAACTCTTTCGAAACTGGGATGAATCGAACGTGCCAGTGCAGCGGTCGTGAAACTTCCGGTTGAATCGAATACCCCAGTTCTTGCACTGCTGAACTAGTTTAGCCAGTTCAGGCAACTCGAACAGACCTATAGATCCTTTTATCGTGGTAGTGACTATTTTGACGTCCACTTTCAAAATAGTGTTGAATATTATTTTGATGCCCGTGACGCCACTTCCTGATGACGTGAAATTATCTTCCACAACATTTTGACGTCCCCCGTAAAAATATTTTTGTCATTATTTCGACGTCTCAAACCCAGAACTTCGGAGCTTCGGCGTCCGGACAGGGCAGCGATCGAAGGTGGCGGTCAAGAAAATATCAACTTGCTTGCAGGCAGCTCGCGGTTCGGCACGTATTTTCCGTAAACAAATCTCATACGGTCGACTGCTGTTTTAATGACCATTTAAGTGATGTGGAATGCAAAAATACCTTCTCAAAGCACATCAGCTATCAGGCCGAAAGTAACGTTTGCTTGGTTTGCCAAACGTTACAGAATGCGGCACCGATGTTTTTGGTGATTTATTTCACGTGATTTATATAGACAAAGGAGTTGAATGCCGTGTCATAAAATTTGCCGTTGATTCGAAAATGCGTGTATCTCGCACAACCGGGCCAAAACCTTTGTCCGTTCGCACCGATCAAGAAACATCAAGGAGGCAAAATGTTTGCATTCATAACCTTTTATTTAACATCCCGATTGTTTCGCTGTTAACCCGCTCGTTATACACAAACCAGACAAAAAAAATCTAAACAACTAACTCACGAAACCTGGTTAAAAACAGGGCGGAAGCCATGGAAGCAAAGCGAAACTGCAGCCATACGAAGACGCGCACGCACGATATGAAGGAGCAAAAAGCGTGGCAATTTTCTCAGTGTTACGTAGTGTACGCACTTACATTTGTTGCCTGCAGGGAAGACAGAGGGATATCCAGCCCGCCTTCGTTGTAAATTCAAAATTTTAAGTGAGACGCGTGCCGAGATGCGAGCTAGAACATCACCACCGAGCGTGTCAGGTACGAAAGGATAAACTGTCAAGCCAGTCCCATCACACACTCTGAATAAGACATTTCCACTGCCAACTAGGACCGAAACTATCCGTCAAAACGCCAACACAACACCGACGACTCCATGGAAGCTAAAAAAAAAAAAAACGAAACCACAAAACGGCTACCACTGCTACGGCTGCTGCATTGAAGGAGGACGTCGAAATAATAAAGACACTATTGTGACGTTTTACGGAAGTGACATCACATACGTCGAAATCATTTTTGAGATATTTTGACGGTGGACGTCGAAATAGCCACTGCCTTTTATCGTGGGTAGCACAATTTTGAGAGCGAGAGTTAAGAGGAGAAAGGGCTGCAGGCGCTTTCCCCCTTGCTGGTGCGTTAGAAAGAGTGAAAGTCCCGGATGAAAGGCTTCGCCGGTGTTGGGTGAAGTCGTTGCCCAAACTTTGTCGCGCTTTCTTCTCCGTTTTAAACTCTCGAACTTAATTAGAGCCACGGGCTTGGATGGCGACAGTCCCCCGGTCGTCCGGACACCATTGCTCGGTTATAGGGTGCACGAATAATGACAGAAATCGTCGAAGACTGTCTGAGGACCTATGTAGCTACTCCGGCTGCAACGTCTTTAAGCTCTATCGCTTTCCACATGACCCCGATCTCCGGCGGCAGTCGGTTGCGTACGTAAACCAAAAAGACTTTTCCCCATGCAACGCCACACTCTCGACTGTGCTCGGAACATTTTGTGAATGGAGCGCGCACCGAATGCTCTACCGCCGACGAACATGGGGTACGCTCGCATGGTGCGTACAGTTTTCTCGTGAGAATTGCTTTTTAGCTTGTAACTTGTGTAACTGAATTCGTCTTAATATCAATATTTTATAGTGGTGACATTGACCCAATTTTATCATCTACAAGCCTTAGCTGAAGGTTCATTTCCGCCCACGGGTGTGGCTGGAAATCGTCGAAAAGTTAGTTCTATCTGTTCTTGAATCGCGATCTCCTGCTCGATACCTGAGAGCCGGGAACCTATGTTGACCGTCGTAACATGACGAGATTCTTCTTATTTTCAAAAGTAGTGCATAATGTAGCTAGAACGAAACCTGCAATTTCTGTTGCTGAAGGCTGAAACATGCTCGTGCATCGATTTCGAATCGTTGAATCATTGATCGACTCGCTCCTGCAATAGGCCCATCACGACTTTGCTGTTTTCAGTTCTCGACAAAGGACACACTCGCCGACACGGGATCCTCAAATAAAACATTTATAAACACCTTCAAGATGGAGTCAGCTGCCTTCGATCGCTCCCTGCAATATTCTCATTTCGCGCGTTCTTGTTCACATATTTCGTTGTTGTAGACGACACGAAAGGCCAAAAACGTTCCGGTGTACTGCATCTAAAACGACAAAAACTCCTGAAGGGAAATTCAATCGCTGTCTAATGATACGATGTTTGCAGCACTCGCCTCGTTTTTATAAGGTGTTTTTATGTATATATATTTTTTTTCACAAGTACAGATACCAAATTTTTTTGTTTGCATGATGACCATGTAGTGTCGCAGCTCTTAAAGGGGCTATGCAACAATTTTTTTACTTTGCGCAAATACCGCTTAGAACGGATCCCTGACGTTAATGACCTATGAAACACGCCTTAGTTTTTCACCCGACGCATTAGAAGTCCCAGAAAAAAATTAAAAAACAACGAGCAGCGTTCACGCCCTCAACTCGCAGCCAGAACAAGCGGCCACGTGATCTGGAGCCGATTATATGCCGCCAATGTTGATCATAGCCACGCGCTGGGGTTGGCAAAGCACAGGACACGCGCTGAGTTCCAGACATTGTTATGGCTCGGCTATTGTCGTCGTTGCAGCGATTGGACACGGGCCACTACTCGAATGCTTCTCGAGCTATCAATTATCACGAGCCTAAATCGAGTGCCCACGCAATGCTCGGGTCCAATCTATGAACCGCATTCAAATATCGTCATACGGGTGTACTGCGATCCCCGCGTTACGTCATCGAATTTTGCAAGGGAGAGATTGAATGAAAATGATCGCTTTTGTCCTTGAAATTACACCGCAACAAAGGAGTTTCTTGGCCAGTGGCATTGCATGCGAGTATCCTTGAGTCCCACTAGTGCCAGTAAGCTCGTGTAAAGTGAAAAACATTCCAATTGAATATCGTTGCACAGCTCCTTTAATGCCTGACTCACTCAAAAAGAAATCGGTCGTGCTTTGAATTAAAACAATGGGCGCGCCACTGAACCGAGCACAGCGAGCGCGAGTTGCTCGTGCAGACTCTCGCTCTGGCTCGCTCAGTGGATCTCGGGAGCCGGTACGACGACAATAAAAAGAAGAAGAGATGCCTTTCGCCTAAGCTCCGGGCCGGACGTCTCAAATTCTTGTCCGGCAATTTCGAACACCGCCGACAAATTGGTGACCCGGACGTCCGACCAACATGGACCGGAACACAGGCAGCTCTTCCAGCGGCGATGGAACCTTTTCCGCCACCCAGCTCCGCCTTCCAGCTTTTTGGGCGAAGAATCCTCGGGCCTGGTTTTCGCAAGTGGAAGCCCAGTTCCACTTGCGCCGCATAACCACACAGGAATCCCGCTACTATCATGTGGTTTCTGCCCTACCCCCCGAAGTGGCCGATGAGCTGGATGACGTCCTGGCGCTTCCTCCTCCGGAGAACGCCTACGACCACATCAAGGAAATTATCCTCGCCAGGAAGACAGCATCCGAGGCATCGCGGATACAACAGCTCCTGACCACCGAGGAACTGGGCGACCGGCGACCTTCCCAGTTGCTTCACCGCATGCGCCAACTTCTAGGTGAGCAAGCTCCCGATCAGAACCTCCCGATTCTACGGGAACTGTTCCTTCAACGCTTGCCTCAAGGGATCCGCATGACCCTTGCACCAGCTACGGACCTACCCCTAGACCGCCTCTCCGAGATGGCGGACCGCGTTGCCGAATATGCTGCGCCAACCTTGTCAAGCGTTGCGGACAATGACCAACAGTGCTGCTCCATCCGAGCCCTTGAGGCCCGCGTCGACGCTCTAACAACCGCCATCGCAGAACTCAGCACAACGCGTAGACACCCACATCGTCCGCCACGTCGTAGTCCGTCTCGACGCCGCAGTTCTTCTCGACGACGCGATTCTTCGCAACAACGCGCTAGCGATTCCTGCTGGTACCACCAGAAATTTGGCAACCGAGCTTTGAAGTGCCAACAGCCATGCAATTGGCAGGGAAACGCCCCGGCCAGTCACTAGAGGCGGCGAGTGACGCTGGCCCAACAGCAAGCCGTCTGTTTTTCATTACCGAGAAAATCTCTGGAATTCGCTTGCTAGTTGACACCGGAGCGGAAATGTCCATCCTTCCGCCAACGCCAGCTCAAAAACGACACCCATTACCCGGCAGCCATCTAGTTGCAGCAAATGGCTCAAACATCCCTACCTACGGAATGCGCTCTGTGACCTTGGACTTGGGGCTACGCAGAATTTTTCGGTGGATCTTCACCATCGCCGACGTTACGTACCCCCTCCTAGGTTCAGACTTCTTGTCGCACTTCGACCTAGACGTCAGCGTGCACCACCGATGTCTCATTGACAACAAGACTCGTCTCGTTGTAAATGGCGTAGCCACAAACCAGATGTCACTTGGCATCAGAAACATCCTCCCAGCTTCAGGGTTCGCAGACATCCTCGGCGCATTCCCGGAAATTACAAAGACCTCCAACATGGCAAAGCCACCGCCACATGGGGTGACACACCACATCATCACCTCCGGCCCGCCTACCTTTGCTCGCCCTCGACGCCTATCCGGCGAACGCCTCAGGATAGCCCGCCAAGAATTCGAGCATATGCTCGAGTTAGGCATCATCCGGCCATCCAACAGCGCTTGGGCAACCCCTCTACACATGGTGCCCAAGAAAGATCCGGGCGACTGGAGACCCTGCGGGGATTACCGGGCACTCAACTCACAAACCCAACCTGACCGGTACCCACTACCCCATATCCATGACTTTACTGAACATCTTGCTGGAACGTCCATCTACAGCAAGATTGATCTAGTCAAGGCGTACCATCACATTCCAATCCAGCCGGAGGACATCCCGAAGACGGCCATCACTACTCCCTTCGGCCTATTCGAGTACATCCGAATGCCTTTTGGATTGCGAAATTCCGCCCAGACATTTCAGAGGTTCATCCACGAAGTTCTATCTGGGTTACCTTTCGTTGTTGCTTACGTGGATGACCTGTTGGTGGCGAGCAAGTCACACGAAGAACACAGCACACACCTGCGCTTGCTCTTCGAACGACTCCGCGACTACGGTCTCACCATTAATGTGACGAAGTGCGTTTTTGGCGTGACATCCTTAGAGTTTCTGGGGCACCGCATCACAACCGCGGGCATCGAACCCCTTCATTCAAAGGTGCAAGTCATTCGTGACTACCCGCAACCGCAATCTCTACGCAAGCTGCGGGAGTTCCTAGGGACTCATCAACTTTCACAGGCGCTTCATTCCACACTGCGCACAAACCATCAAGCCCCTTACCGACTTGCTCCGCGGCCCCAAGAAATCTTCGACGCCAATACCATGGACGCCAGATGCAGAGGTTGCCTTCACCACGGTCAAGAATGCCCTGGCCGAGGCCACACTCCTTGTGCACCCCATGCCAAACGCTCCAACGCGTGTCATGGTCGACGCGTCCGATGTCGCTGTCGGAGCAGTGCTTCAGCAATACGGCGAAAATCAGTAGCTCCCACTGGGTTTCTTTTCACAAAAACTCAACCCAGCCGAAACACGGTATAGCAAGTTTGGACGTGAGCTACTCGCAATCTACGCGACCATCCGCCACTTCCGGTACTTCTTAGAAGGCCGAGCTTTCCACGTGCTCACCGACCACAAGCCGCTGATCTACGCATTCGTCGGCAATCACCACTCCTACTCCACCAGAGAAATTCGTCACCTGGCCTACATATCGGAGTTCACTACCGACCTCCGCCATGTCGCTGGAGCGCAAAACATGCCAGCAGATGCAGTTTCCCGCATTGACGCTATCTCCTCATCTCCTGTTGTCAATTTTCCGGAATTGGCCTTGGCACAACAGGAAGATGCCGAGCTACAAGATCTACGGGTATCCTCCACATCCCTTCAACTACAGCCGGTCAGATTACCACTGGCCACCTGCGAGATCATCTGCGATGTATCTACCTCCACACCACGACCCTACATTCCAGAAAAATTTCGGCAAGCCATCTTCCACACCATCCATGACCTAAATCATCCGGGTATCCGTGCTACGCGGCGTCTTGTTACGTCACGGTATGTTTGGCCCCGAATGAACTCTGACATCCGTCTGTGGACGAAAACATGCAACAAATGCCAACGCTCTAAAGTGTTTCGCCACACAAAAACACCAATGCACGCATTTCGCCCACCGGACGCCAGATTCGACCATGTCCACATTGACATAGTAGGCCCCCTACCATCATCAAACGGATGTCGATACATACTCACATGTGTGGACAGATTCACACGATGGCCAGAGGCTGTTCCGCTTACCGACATCACAGCAGAAACAGTCGCTCACGCCTTCATCTCCATCTGGATCGCGCGTTTCGGCTGTCCGTCGACCATCACAACCGACCGCGGCCGACAGTTCCAATGCGCCTTCTTCACAGCCCTCACCAAGATATTGGGTGTCAAACACGTGCACACAACAGCCTATCATCCCGCTGCCAATGGCATGGTTGAAAGGCTGCATCGACAGCTCAAAGCAGCGCTAATGACAAAAGAAGATCGAACCCATTGGGTTAATCACCTTCCTCTTGTCCTTCTTGGAATTCGTGCCACTTTCAAAGCCGACATCGACTGCACCTCAGCTGAACTCGTTTATGGTACCACACTTCGATTGCCTGGAGAATTTCTAACCTGCCTACCCTCTGAACCAACGGACATCCCATCATACCTTCAGGACATGAAAACATTTTTCAATTCCCTGCGTCCAGTCTCACCTAGGCACTCAAACTCCGGCACATATTTATTAGTGACGACCTCAATACATGCAAACATGAGACGCAGTACGACCACCTCTCACGCCACCGTATGATGGTCCATTTGAGGTACTTTCACGAACGGACAAGACCTGCACCATCGACATCAACGGGCGCCACGATGTCGTCACGCTGGACAGAGTCAAGCCAGCATACTTGGCCTCTACTGTGACAGACCCCGTCATCATGCCCGTTCCACCACCTAGTCAACCAAACACCACCACCTCCCGTCATGCACCCCCGCCAAACAAAATCGTTACGTGGAGCTCAACAAGACTTTCTGCTCCACGCAACTAGGGGGGGGGGGATTCTGTAGAGTCGCAGCTCTTAACACCTGACTCACTCAAAAAAGAAATCGGTCGTGCTTTGAATTAAAACAATGGGCGCGCCACTGAACCGAGCACAGCGAGCGCGAGTTGCTCGTGCAGACTCTCGCTCTGGCTCGCTCAGTGGATCTCGGGAGCCGGTACGACGACAATAAAAAGAAGAAGAGATGCCTTTCGCCTAAGCTCCGGGCCGGACGTCTCAAATTCTTGTCCGGCAATTTCGAACACCGCCGACAATCTTTTAGATGGGGGAACTACAGGGTGATACAAGGAGACGCCAGGCTCTTTAAATCAACCGGAAAATTCGGTTTCTTAACCTATCGCGCTACGACTTTGTGCAGCGTTGCCCACAGATGGTGCATCTTTTTTTTGTAAAATTTGCAAAAAGCGAACTTACCTGAGGAAAAAGTAAAGAAAGAAAAAGGCTTAGCTCCTATGGAAACGCAGCGACGCCACCGGTCTTCAAACAACACGGCGCCGTTTCGCACGGGAGACAGGAGATGGCGCAAGCGGTCGCGACGCCAACTGCCGCCAACGAACGAGTATACGACGCCGAGAGCCGGCGTCTTTTCTTTAGCAGACGATCTTTTCGAATCAAAAGCGGCGCGAGCTTTTTTCACATAAGTTGTTGTTTTTGTTTCTGCAACTGTCGCCCCCTGCGAAACGCGCGCCGCTTTTGAGTCGAACATATCGTCTGCTAAAGAAAAGACGCCGGCTCTCGGCGCCGTATGCTCGTTCGTTGGCGGCGTTCGTTGCGCCATCTCTTGTCTCCCGTGCGAAACGGCGCCGTGTTGTTTGCAGACCGGTGGCGTCGCTGCGTTTTCATAGGAGCTAGAACTCTAACAGGAGCTAAGCCTTTTTCTTTCTTTACTTTTTCTTCAGGTAAGTTCGCTTTTTGCAAATTTTACAAAAAAAAAATTCACCATCTGTGGGCAACGCTGCACAAAGTCGTAGCGCGATAGGTTAAGAAACCGAATTTTCAGGTTGATTTAAAGAGCCTGGCGTCTTCTTGTATCACCCTGTACAATTGTTTTCTTCTGCGTGAGTATAGAGTTTATGACGTAAAACTAATAATTAGATATTTATTTGCAAAAATCAAATGTTTTAAAGAAAACCTTGTGGGCGACCTGGGGTTGCCCCTCTGCCAAATCGGAGTGGTCATTTGTTCCGCGAGGGGGCCAATGGCCACCGGCCATGCGAGACGCGCTCCCTCCTGATAAGGGGCCGCCGCAGTGTATGCGCGGGAGATTTTGGGATCGTGGCGCGGCCGATAACGGTTACTAAATGTCTGCGTGTTGTTGAACCGGTGTGCTATGTCATTCCCCGTGGTGGGTAGCAGCAAGGGAATTCCCACACTGGCGTCCATACGTGAAATGATGCTCGACTGGGAAAAAGTCTCGAGATAAGAGCTTCCTACATGTAGCGACATTCTTTGAAGCGGCAACTGCGTGACGGTGCCGGCTTTAGGTGAAGCCCCTTCATGTTTCAAAAGTAGCGCAAGGTGCGTCGATGCACGAGGCACGTGCAACGTGCAGCTCTTGGGAAGATCATGGCGGCACAGCGCCGCACTGAGCTAGATTTCAGGCGCCATGTTCTTCCCAGAAGTGCGCGCAGTACATGTCTCGTGCATTTCCACAAAATGATTGGCGCCACTTTTCCCAGGATAGTTGGGCTTTACTCCACACTACAGCTCCACACAACCTGGGAGCGGGTTTGCAATCCAGTAATCAGACGATAAGCAGGCCAATATAGGACATAGAAAGTGCAAAACTGCCACTTTATTTCTTTTTTCTTTTTTTTCTAGATTTAAATTAAGCTCTCTCTCTCTCTATATATATATATATATATTGTGGGATCTGTCCCACTGCTCGCCCGCAAGAAAGACACGCAAGGCAAGACACAGCAAAAACACACCTTTACAAGGTTCCGGCTAGTGTCTAGTTCCGGCCAGGCTTCGAGTCCCTGCTGCCGAGGCCCTCGTGAGCCACGCACGCGATCTTTCGAGCTCTCGCGCCGTGCCCGTGGCACGCTCCTGTCGGTCACCGCAGCGCTACTACACACCCCACTTGTCGCTTGCCACCGGGTGAAACAAGGAGACGGCAGGCTCTTTAAATCGACCGGAAAATTCGGTTTCTTAACATATCGCGCTACGACTTTGTGCAGCGTTGCCCACAGATGGTGCATTTTTTTTTGTAAAATTTGCAAAGAACGAACTTACCTGTGGAAAAAGTAAAGAAAGAAAAAGGCTTAGCTCCTATGGAAACGCAGCGACGCCACCGGTCTTCAAACAACACGGCGCCGTTTCGCACGGAAGACAAGAGATGGCGCAAGCGGTCGCGACGCCAACTGCCACCAACGAACGAGCAGACGCCGAGAGCCGGCGTATTTAGCAGACAAGGAACTGCAGCTGCTTGTTGTTACCGCGCCTGTTTTTGTTTCTGCGACTGTCGCCGCCTGCAGAACGCACGCCGCTTTTGAGTCGAAAAGATTGTCTGCTAAAGACGCTGGCTCTCGGCGCCGAATACTCGTTCGTTGGCGGCGTTCGTTGCGCCATCTCTTGTGTCCCGTGCGAAACGGCGCCGTGCTCTTTGAAGACCGGTGGCGTCGCTGCGTTTCCATAGGAGCTAAGCCTTTTTCTTTCTTTACTGTTTTCTCAGGTAAGTTCGCTCTTTGCAAATTTTACAAAAAAAATGCACCATCTGTGGACAACGCTGCACAAAGTCGTAGCGCGATAGGTTAAGAAACCGAATTTTCCGGTCGATTTAAAGAGCCTGCCGTCTCCTTGTTTCACCCGGTATATATATATATATATATATATATATATGTATATATATATATATATGAAAACGCAGCGACGCCACCGTTCTTTTTTTTGCTGTGTCCTGCCTTGCGTGTCTTTCTTGCGGGCGAGCAGTGGGACAGATCCCCACAATATATATATATATATATATATATATATATATATATATATATATATATATTATCTTTTTTTTGCAGAACAACGTTTGCGTGTTAAATGTGGTGGTCCAAACGGCCGCAACGCCGCACCTTGTGCTTTCGATACTTTCGAACGTGGATGGAACTTCGAATTCAATCGGAAATCAGAGCTTATTCTACGTTTTGTAAGCCACTGTAATCAACATATGTACTGGCTTGTATCTCGCGCCGCCTGTTGACCTCTTCCTGCAGCGGCGAATGTTGCTGCTAAGGTTGCAAGCTAAGAAAAAACCGGAAATGCCTCTCAGAGGAAATGTAATCCTACGCCGAGAAACGCCAGCCAATCGTTTTCATGACGTCACAATTCCGTGGACCAATCGCGATCCTTTTGAAAAAAAAAAAAAGCTCAACATGGCTGCTGGCCTTAGCAATGCGACGCTAGTTTCTCGTGACAATTATTCTGCTTTTTTGCACCGTGTTTTACGTGCCCGAGGTTACGCCATGAAATCTTAATGGTATCGGCTTGCGTTTGCAGCAGTTTTTGCGCGACAACGTGAGAATCCAGCGACGCTATCGCCAACAAAAATTTTGAAGCGGGCGCGAGGCTTAGCACTGCTGAGAGGTATCTTGGACAGTATCTTGGTCAGTATCTTGGACAGTATCTTGGACAGAAAATGAATTGGAAAGACGGTACATTGGACGTGACTTTATTTCTTTACTAAACAGCTATTTCGTTGACAAAAAGGTATTCTAACCTATTTAAACGTCCTGAATGAATTAAATAAATATTGTAGTAGTTTAAGACACGTTTACTGGAGGAAGAAAAAGCAACGTTGCTAGCGAACTACTTTCTCGACGGCGGAGGCACTTCAGATGGGCGCAATGCGCCCATCTGAAGTGCATCTGAAGTGCATCTGAACTCGCTTGTTACGGAAAAATTCTGCGCCATCTATGAGGAAAATGGTACAAATAAACGTCGGTGCCACAGCGGTCACGGCGATAGCTTTCTTTGCGAACCGAATGGCCGCCAGGGGACACTGTGTGACTGGGGCCACTAGAGTTCCTGTATAGGCTCCCTACGGGAGCCAGAGTTGCGCGTTCACGCATGGCATGCGGATTCAGCTCCTCACGTGACTGAATTCGGCGAATAGCAGCGCCGCACGTTCGAGGCGCGCGGCGGGCTCAAAAGCCTGGGAACGTACGCAGGGGCGCGTGCAACGTCTACTTTGCTGCACGACACTTGATACGGCTCCTCACGTGATCGGATCTCGGCGAATAGCGGCGAGGGCGGCACGCGGCATGTGGAATCAAACGCGCAACTCTGGCTCCCGTAGGGAGCCTATACAGGAACTCTAGGGGCCACTAGAGTGCCTTTATACACACGCGAACTTTTGCTTGAGTGGTGACATCTCAGCCATTTTTCCGCCCAATCGTTTTTTTATGCATTTTGAAGTGCGCGCAATCCGGTGTCACTCAGCTCGAGCGCGTAGCTTTGGCTAATACATAGACGCCATTTCACCACCCAAGTCACGCACCAAGTGCGCGAGAGCGTCACGCGCTGGCACATTCAGAGCAACAATGGATGTCTTCAGCCTGAGAGAGACAGACATGTAGACACCCTAGGGGCCACTAGAGTTCCTGTATTCACCGATGTTTGTTTGCAAACAGCTCACTACCACCACCTATCGGCGGACCCCTGCGCGCTTCCGGTTTTCCTCTTCCTTTCCATTTGTCTCGCCTCCTTTTGTTATTTGCACTACTTTGTGCAATGCACTAATGTTCTTACAAACGTACAGGCCGGCTTGCAAGAACCAGCGTCTCAGCTGAGACTGGGTGAAAGAAAGCACTGCCAAAGCCAGCGCACGAGCTGAGCGGGACTCAAGCTGCGTCTCAAGACGCTCGCGCGCCCCAGCCTTTGCAGTGCTTCACTGAAGGCTTATCCGATCGCTGTGCGTTCCTGAAGAATAAATAAATACACTACCGGAAGTCTACTGGGGCACCAAATACTGTGGCGCGCTCGTGGTATCACTCCCACCAAATGTGGTGAATAGCTCCCTACGGGAGCCAGAGTTGCGCGTTCATGCATGGCATGTGGATTCAGCTCCTCACGTGACTGAATTCGGCGAATAGCAGCGCCGCGCGTTCGAGGCGCGCGGCGGCGCTCAAAAGTCGGGGAACGTACGCCGGGGCGCGTGCAACGTCTACTTTGCTGCACGACACTTGATACGGCTCCTCACGTGATCGGATCTCGGCGAATAGCGGCGAGGGCGGCACGCGGCACGTGGAGTCGAACGCGCAACTCTGGCTCCAAGTGGGCTCATTTTCGTCTTCTGCGCATGAGAAAGGAAGTAGCGGTGACGTCAGAACGCCGAGCCCTGATTGGCTGATCGCGACCCCCCTATCTGAGCGTCGTCTGCTCGCAACGTCGTCTGCGTCTGTCTTACCTGTCCTGCGACTTTCGGAAGTGCAGGTCTTTACGAGCGAGCTCGACTTCGCCTTTCAGAGAGGGCAGACGAAATAAATCGAGCGGTACGTTGTTTTTAACAACTAGCAAACGCGCATCAAGGAGAGAAGTCAAAGGACTCACTGGCGAGGTGTCCCGAGGCGCCGAGGTTTGTTGCTAAGAACCGAGAGTGAGCGTGTTAGTGTCCGCAAGTTCCCTCCCCAAATACTTTTCCCTCCTTTCGTGTGCGGCGAGACTCCTCACTCTTTAACGGCGTCGGCGGGTCGGCGCAGTTCACATCGTCTGCTTTACGTCTGCTAGTCAAAGCGATGGCTGCTTTACCTTTCCTGTGTCTGTCGGAGATTCAACGCTTTTCACCCGGCGAGAGTCACCGCTGCCCTCGGAAAACAAGGAGATTACAAGAGGAAGAGATTGAAGGGTTCACAAGGGTCGCGCGGGCATATATTATTCAGCACGCCAGCCGGTCGTGGGCAGACGGTCTTGGCCAAGGACCGTTGGAGCACCGCTGTGCCTGCTAGGCCTATCGGCCGAGCTCCCTTACTCGGGGTCGGTGGAATCGTGGCCGTTGGAGCATTTCCCGGGTGTTTGTGGATCCAGCGTTCTTGTTCGTCGTGGTTTATTTCAAGTACTTTTTACTTTTTTTCTTGCTGCTTGCAGTCGAGACGCGTGAGAAGAGCACGTACAAAAATAGACGTCCGTTGATCGTCGCGACGAGTTAACTGAGCGACGCTGTCGGCCATGCTGAGTTGATCGTCGTAGGATTCCGTCGCAACCTGAGCAAAGCTTACGATAATTTCGTTTCGTGAATACGAATTTGTTCTCACGTTTTGTCTTACGCACTCTTTCGGCGTAAGATGGTTTTGTGAATCTGGCCTCTGCACTTCCGAAAGTCGCAGGAAAGGTAAGACAGACGCAGACGACGTTGCGAGGAGACGACGTTGCAAAGGAGCAGACGACGCTCAGATAGGGGGGTCGCGATCAGCCAATCAGGGCTCGGCGTTCTGACGTCACCGCTACCCCCCTGCGCAAGAAGCAGACGAACTTGCCCTCCGCATTAGCCCCGTGCGCGACCGAAAGCGTCGCTGTGGTCGGCCTTCCACGATTGGCCGAACGCTGACTATGACGTCGGAAAGGGGATTTATCATCGACGGAATAAGAGGAATGAAAGAAACTTTAATTTTGACGGTGTTGGCAGTGTTCCTTTGAGAGCGCAATGATTTCAAGCTTCCACCATGCTAATAACAAACACCATCAAACTTGTTGTTTGCCAAGGTAATAGAGTCGATTCGCCCAACCAGGGGGCGCTTCGAAATTGCGATGGTAGCGCCACCGCAGTACAACACATGGTCGTGCCAAGGTCGTGCCGCGTCGGTCGCGTTGCATTGGCGTCGCAGGTGTTTCGAGCGTATGGTGAAGATTTAGAAAAGGATAGAAAGCGTGCGAGATTTATTTACCATGGTGAGTAAAGAACGATATAGAAGCTTCAATAACACGCATCTTCCGCCGAGAAAGCGGTTGATTTTCCCCCCCCTCCAACGAGTCGGGTCCGCCTCGCAAGTATGGCCGTGCGGCGTCTACGAGATCTTTACAGGTGAGCGTCACTTGTTTAAATTTTGAGCTGTAATAACATTGTGCGTTCTCCGCTTAAAATGAAGATTACTAATCACAATGAACCATTGTTCTCGTGACTCCTGTTAAACGACGTCGGGATACTATTTTTCGGTCGCTGAACACCGCAGACTACGTTCTCGCACTAGAGGCTACGAGTGGAT
>JABSTQ010002813.1:0-70771 GCA_013358835.2 Ixodes persulcatus
TTTTTATTGGCTATTAAACCATTTACCATGTGCAAAATAAGATTACAAATATTAATAATATTATAATTATTATGAGAAGGTTGACCTTTGAGAGCTGCACAAAAAGCTATCACAATGGGGAGACATCCGCCAGTGTTTCTTGGAACACATTTAAGTCAATCATTGCGCCGACGCGAGAGCAATGATTCTGGCACCCGTGCCGCGCCTCGGTCAACGAGTCGGCCGGAGAAGGCTAGGAATCGGACTCACTGACAGAATCTCCGTCATTCCCAGCCCAGCTAGCTGAAGTAAACAAAGAAATTTACTTATTCCTTTCCCTCACGAGCAGCGTGGACTCGCTCGTCCAGCTTCCGAAAAAAAGTCGATGAGCTGCTATCGCACAAAAACGCTGTAAATACCATAAAAAAAACCCTCAATGAATGGGTAAAGTCATTGGATTTCTCCTCAAAGCATGACTTCCTGCTAAAGCAAGTGACTGCAAATGATGCTCTCATCAACAAGCGAAAATCAAAGGTGGGGTCTTTGAATTCCCTATAGTCGACCCAGTCTGATGAGATCCAGCGACTCCGCTCTGAGCTGAACAATTCCAAGCAGGTTCATGTTCTTCCCTGCAACCCTAAGGAGGAACTTCCATTTATGCTAATTAATATACCAGAAAAACTCGGTATATTCGAATTCTGTTCTTCGGAATTTGACGCCGTTCGCCGCTTTGACTTTTCGCGTGGTACCATCCCCGTCATTCCTGTGAGGTTTTGCTCTGCGATCAACAGGGACCGCTGGTTGAGCTGCCGTAAATCGCTGGTCCCTTTCGCCCGCGAACAGACACTGCCGAGACTTTTTTTTTTTTTATGAGAATTCCACAGACGCGAACAGGGAGCTCTTCTGGAAAGCCCGGTTAAAATGCAAAGAGAAGCAATATCGCTATATTTGGGTGGAACATGCCAACATCTACGCTAAACAGACGAAGGCACCCCCCTCGTGAGCGTTTATTGCATCAATGACTTGGAGCTCATTGTCTAGCTCCTATGTGTTTTATGTTTTGGGACTGCCAAAGATCTCACTTCTATCTCATGTCATTTTGACTTCACAGTGAGTTCGTTTATCCTTTTTGACACAAATATTCTTAGTGCACTGCTAGGAAGCATTGGGACCAAATGTACATTATCGCCAACTCTTTGAAAGAACTTGCTAACGTTTGGGTTTTGACTGAGATAAATGCGCTATATCACCCTCAAAAATGCCTGCGCGTCTCCTTACCCGCAAAACACTTAAAGAGCCAATCATTGCGATCTAGTAAGTCAGCTCAGCGAATGAAAAGGTGGAACATCCGTTTAGACCTAAAAATGAAGTCTGCGCTGTAGCATTCCGCAATGCAAAGCGTCATGCTTGCATTGCGTAATGCCACAGCGCAGACTTAATTTTGAGGTCTAAAAAGATGTTCCACCTCATCATTTGCTGAGCTAATTTCCTAGACCGCAGTGATTGGCTCTTTGAGTGTTTCGCGGGTAAGTAGACGCGCAGGCATTTCTTAGAGTGATCGGTTATTTTTTTCTCTCCTTGGGTATCGAGAATGCTTCCGTACCCTTTCGGGTAGAACAGGTGGTGGTATCGCAATATTAGTCGAAGAACCACGGGGGACAGAAGTTTTGATTGTTACATTTGCTCACGTTCAGTGTTTCGCCTCAAAAACCTCCAACTCAATACTCTCGGTAACGTTATTTGCCGGCTATCGCCCTCCATGATACGATCACCTCAAATCTGACGGTGAGCGTGAGTGATCGTGAGTGATCGAACACATGAGTGACAATGCCGAGGTATGCCTCCATCTGATAGAGTTTCGTCTTTCCTAGCTAAAGTGAGGTTAATTCTAGCTGACTTCAGTGCCGCAGAACAGCTTTGCGTAGTCGGCGAAATAAAGACTGACAGTCTAAATCCTACAATGACAACCGTGTGCAACTACCTTAATATTCTTTCAGAATTCAGTCTTGATTGTACTAAAAAATCTCCCACCTGCGAAATTTTTTTAATGAACATTTGTGTTTCTCCTGTCTAGATCACATCAATGTGCAAGCCTACGGACTTTCATTTAAATCTGCAGCAATTTCACAGAAACCTGTAGACCGTTACGTCACCGCTGTTCAGTTGGCTACGAGTGGGACATCTAAATGCTATCTTCTAACCAGGACGAACTTCACTTAAACTTCATACACATATCGCGAACTTTTACAACATACAGTAACAAAGTTATTATCATAAAAAAGTGTCACGCGGAACAAACGTGGTTGAGGAATGACATAATCGCCACAGTTAAGTGCAGAACTCTTGTGGATGCGCTGTCGTCACACTCCCGATATTGTAAATCCTCGGATCACTTTCAAAAGTGAGTAAAACCGAGTACCTCCACTCATTCGCTCAGCTAAGTCTTACTGTGTTAAACAGAAGCTGGCTGACTTAGGTTTTGATTCCCGCGTGACCTTGTCTATTAATAATGAACTGCGCAGTGGAGAAATCTTGTGCGAAACATTATGTCGATGAAACGATTGTGAAGTATTTTCTTGGTAGGAAGCAGTCCACGGTTGATGCATTTAATCACTTCTTAAATACATCAAACGTCTCACGAGTAGTGAACTTCGTCACTCAGCTGTAAGTTTGAAAAACGCTGCATCCGCCTTTATCGCTGAAATAGCCAAGAAAGGAGTATATAGTATGCTGCTTAGTTACAACTTATTTCCCGGGATTGATAGCGTCCGGATAGCTGATTTGCACAGAAACTATAAGTCACTGAAGAGTCTAATCCTGAATATATTGAGCGGTGTTATAACGTCTGGTAATATTTCTAAACAACTGAAAACGGCAATTTTCAAGCCTTCGTATAAAAACGAAGACCATGGCAAAGTGGAATGTTATGGGACCCATCTCCATCTTGCATTCATTGGCGAAGCTTTTAAGAAAAACACATTTTATTAACATTGACAATCTATCAAGATGAATTTGTTATTCTGTGGCCACAGCAGTACGGGTTCACTATGCTTTATAGTGCGTTTGAACACAGCTAGTATTTTCCCGTGTGAACTTGTTTTCGATGTTTCTATGATTTTTGACTCATTGTCCCATAAATTTAATTTAAGTAAGCTGTACAGCCTTGGTTTCCGAGGCCCTTTTTACAAATTACGTTAAAAGTTTTTGTCAAGTCGTTCTGCACGTTGCCATACGTAGAATTGACAATGCAAAAATCTCCCTTAAGGCTGTCGTTCCGCTGGGCTCGACACGGTCGCATCTTTTGTTTAAATTTATGTCAACGACCTTTCTGAGTCAGTAAAATTCTGTAAACTGTTCCAATACACCGATGATACCGTTGTGTTGTTAAGGGAATACTGAGCCGATATTTGAATTTCGCAAAATAAGGCCGCAAAAGCGTTGAGCGGGACGCTACGAACTCCAAAAACGGGTGGCCGTATTTTTGGAAAAGATGGGCGCGATCAAGCGAGGTCTTTTACGTCATTGTCCTCCTAGAAAATTTGAGAAGGGGGGGAAGCGGCCTCACTTCTCTCCTCCACGCTTCGGTTCACCAGCTCGATAGGACGAAGCGAGGAGGAGAGGGAATGCGAATCGTGACGCGCCTTATCTCGTTGGCGTCGCTGGTCGGGTTCAATCACGCAATTCTTTTCCGAAAATACGGCGATCCGTTAGAAATATCGCTGTATGGGTGATGTTTTGGGGTCTTGCAGCGTCCCGCCTATCCATGCAGTCTTGTTCTGTGAGCTAGAAATTTCGGTTCAGTATCCCTTTAAAGGGACAATGAAGGCGATTTCATTTAATTTTTTTAAATGGTGTTTTTAGGCTTCTTGGGAACCTGGCATACTGCCCAATTTTTCGTAGACATTTGTGACGCATATTTCTGTGCCTACAAAAGAACTGAAGAAACCGAAACTGAACTATCTCCATTCTCATTTCTGGGCCTCCGAAAACGGAGGTGACGTAGAAAGTGACGTCATAAGTGAATAGTCGGTATCGGTAGCATTTAGGAGATCGAGACTGGTTACCGCGGTGGGTTATAGCACCGCGGTAACGCGACTGTTTCGTCGGATCTGTCAACATGGACGACAATGCCACTCTCGCGAGCGAGTTCTGTTCGGGCTTCCGTTCAGTGACCTAACACCAACGGAACGGGAGTACGTGTGTGGCGTTCTTCGCTATCACCCGAGGCCGACGGTGATCGCCCAGCCGGCAACGAGCGGCCCACTGGCTCCGAGCAGCAAAGCTGTGAGCAGCATTCGCACGGGCGAGACGAGAGCGGCGCGTTGCCGAAGGACAGGCCCTGTCCCTGTCCGACAGGGACGCGAAGGAAATGCCGAGGGGGAAGCGGCAGCGACCCTGGAACCGGTTCCTCCGCGGGGGACGCGCCCCAAGAAGGAGAAAATAAACAGCACCATTTTTGCTTTCACCAGAGTCGGACGTCCACTCATTTCGTCGTCAAAGAGCAAGAACGATTACTGGTCTTTAGTTGACCGTTTGAACAGCCATCTACGGCGCACAAATTTGGCATGACTACCACTTTGCAGAATCCTTCGAGTACCGTGTTCCCAAAGTAAACACGACATCGACGTCTCCAGCGTGCTCCGCGCTGCGTTCTTTATTATTTTTTTCGTTTGCCCATAGTTGCTCGTTGCCCGTTTCGCGTCCAGCGTAGGAATGAAAAAAAAAAAAAAATAATAAGTATGGTGTTTTATTTACGGTTTAGTAATCATCTCCGGTCCGATTTATACTTTTCATGGTTATTCAAGCGGAAATTAGAACAGTATTCCTAAAAACTGTGAACCAAAACGTGACCGAGGGCACGTCACTCGTTCCGACCAATCGCTCACGCGTCTTTTGTGACGTCGCGCTTCTTGGCCCCGCATCGGTCACGTGAGCTCCGCTTCTCCTGGCTTCTCCCGCCACTCTCGGGGCGTCGCCCCAGTCGATCCCGATACGATTATTACCGCGACTGTTTCATTGATTTGCGCGGCACACAAGCGCCGGTTTCGGCTGAAATTTGGGCAACGTGGCCTGAGACGAGCCTGGAACCCAGTTCAATAGTCAGAAAAATACCCGAAATTGCCTTCATTGTCCCTTTAAGCCATATACGTTACCGTGAAGCCGTTTACTTGTTTCAGTTAGATGTAATACGTATGATGATTTTTTTTACGTTACTATGACGCCGTTCATGTGCTTCAGTTAGATGTAATATGGATGATGGATTGTTTTTTTGGCAAAGGCATTGGGGATCAATGCTAAAATACACAACTAGTATGCTTTCGTATTCTACTAAAATCAATTAATTTAAACAAGTCAGTTGTTCTTTCTTTCCTTGTTGTTTTGCGCGCGTGAAACTGTGTATCTTGCAACTTCGTGCGAATGGATTATGTGAGCACCACAAAGTATTTAGGAATTCATTTTGATTGTGTCCTATCATAGAACTCTCAGCTGTTTTACATCTTCAAAAAGCTACGAGCTGCTTACTCCACACTCTCCAAGTTGCGTAAATTTCTTCATCTGTTAACCAGGAGATATAGTGCTGCATGCTCTCGTGTATAGCACACTTCGCTACGGGATGACTGTACTCGGGCAGTGCACAAAGCAATTAGACTCTAAAGTGAACTCTTTACTTAGCAAGCACATTGTTGTGTTTGTTGATACAGCCAGAAGTTAGTCTGCCTCAGTGGGCGTCTGGTGTCTCAGCTGTAGATGAACAATTTAGCCAGTGCGGTACAACCGCTAAAATGGGGTCTTTAACGTGCACTACGCAGTGGTGATACACGACCGCACGCAGGTACGATGCTCATCCAGATTAAAACGGGCAGGGGGGGGGGGATGAAAGCAGGATCCTGGGTACGGTGGCTATAGGGGTTCTGCAGCGCGAGCTTTCGCTCCACGTGCTCCGAGCAGGTGTGCGCTATTAGCGGCGAAACGTTACGGTGGCCCCCTCGCTTGGTTTCCTCTCGTGACGTCATGACCTTGCGAACAGCAAGTTCGGTGGTGTTTGTAATGAGCATGTTGGAAGTTTGAAATCATTGCGCTCTGAAACCAACTTTGCCTTCAAAATTGAAGTTCATGCATTCCTCTTATTTCCGTCGATGAGAAATCCTTTGCTGACGTCATGGTCAGTGTTCGAACAATCGTGGTAGGCCGACCACAGCGACGCTTTCGATCGTGCACGTCGCCAATACTGGGCGACAACTTTTCTTGGCAATGAAGGGAATGCTAGGGGGGCGGGGAGGGGGGGGGTGGGGGGGGTTGGGAGGGCGGACCTCCTGCACAAATATCACTTCACCAAGCATACGGGCTGTCATTACGTCAGTTTTGGTTTCGTTGTCGGCATTCAAGGCAAGCATTCTATACAGCTCGTTAGTGTCTATGAATCCGTTTCCACTGTACATACGAACTTTGCGACTCTCAGCACTAAGGAACAATTATGAAAAGCATGTTATGTTTATATTTTTTTTAATGATATTCATGTAAATCAAAGCATCACGGCAGAAGGCGGCTGAGTCAGTCACGGCACAAGCCGGGCTTACTCAGCCGCCTTCTGCCGTTAATTCTCACGCCTACACCAGCAGTGAGGTGTCCCCCTCCTACGACACCTAAATCCGGGGTCCTCGCGCTGGAGTCTCTGCGTCGCCTGAGGGCGTGACGGACTCGGATTGGGTACGGATGTTGCGTCGGCGTTCGGCTGAGGCTGCGCCGAGCTATCCCGCCACTAGTGGCGCGGGGATTCCAGGGCTTGGGCTTCGTGTCCAGGGGATGTGGTCTCCACCCTCTCGTGTCCTGATACTCCTTCTTCTTTTGTTCTTCTGTTGTTGTTGTGTTCCATCTGATGGTATATTCGGCTGGTCGCTTTTCAGCCTCTTGGAGCGCTCTGAAAAGCCGGTGTGCCTTCGGCTGGTCGATGCCAGGCGCTCCAAGAATATTCGGCTTGTTCTTTCGGAGCGCTCTCGAAGCTCCGACTCTCGCCGTCCTCCGAATCGGAGCGGTTTGAGGCGCTCTGACTTGGAAGTGGGAGCGCGCGAGAGATCTGGCTGCTGACCGGTCACGTGACTCCAGCCATTCCGCCATTTTGCTTTTGTGTTGGAAGCGGACGGCGAGAACGCGGCTACTCCGCAGAAAGAGGGCTGCAAAAAACAGCCGTCAGTCTCGACGCCGTCACCGTTGTGTTGTGCTCCCCGAATTGAGGTGAAATGTCGTTGAAACGAAGACGTTTAATGTTAGGGGTGGCACCGTCAGTGCTGCTGGCGAAGCTAGCAGACAGCGACAACACCAGCAGCTCGGACGACGACGACGAGGGTCGTGTTTACGAAGCGAAGTTTGCCGAGTTGTTTGATGCACCTTGTACGGTGCCCAAGGTCAAGGCTTATGTTTCTATAGTGCGAACCTACTCGGAAAAAGCGGTAAGAACAAAAATACGAGAGTTTTCAAGCTGTAATGTTGTCTTCTTTTATAGTTTCGCAGGAACTTCCGCTTGGCACGGCTGGCTTGCGATGACCTTATCAGCGTCCGCGTTGACGGCTGCCATTTTTCAAGGATTAACGGATGGATGGATGACTGAATACTGCTGAACCCTTTGAATCCGAGAAGCAAAAGTTCCGCTAGAGGGCGGCTCGCGCCGTCCACTAGTGGCGCAGGCCACCCTCTATCCGCTAGGTTTGCCGCTCTGAAAAGTTGAGGAGCGTTCGGCTGGGCGCGCCGATTCTCTCGCTCCGATGCGGAGGCGCTCCGGGATGTGGTAGCTCCGACTCAGATAATTGGAGCGCTCGAAAGTGACCAGCCGAATATACCATGTATTACCTTGCTCTTGGTGGCCTTATGCTCGTATAGACGTTGCACACCATCTGCTTTGCCTGCTTCGACAACCACCGATTTTTAAAATTCACATACATCCTCTTCGGCGAAGAAAGGCCCAAGTTTTCGAGGGACGACGTCCCCGAGCTGAGAGCAGATGTGATCTGTTAAGGAAGAGATCCCGGGCACGTCCGTTTCGATGGTGTCGGTTTGTCGTTCCCTTTCGTGCCGTTCATGATCTTGTGGTTCTGCGCTCTTCTACCTCCTTTCCTCTTGTTACCTACTACCAGATCGCATAATCTACACCACCATCTTTGCGAGAAAAAATGGCTGGAAAACCGGAGAATTCGCGACGGACACGAACCGAAAAAACCTTTAGTAACTAGAAAATTAATTTCATATTTATTTTACAGTCAAAACACAATTCAGACCTGCGGACTGTGTTCAGCTGCGTAAGAAGACAGCGTGCTCCGGCTCTGTAGCTTTGGCAGCATTGCCAAGAAAAGTTGTCGCCGAGTATAAACCACTCGGCCACCGATCCCCCCCCCTCCCCCCTTTTCGCCGCAGCAGAGTGGCGTTTGCCACTCAAAGCGCGGCGAGAAATCACGTGACTGGAGAAGAAATATTGTGGGAAAGCTCGCGCATAGGACGGCGGCGTTTTCACGTTCCTGAAGCAGACGAGAAGCGCGGAGAGTACACAACCGACTGGATTGCGGTTTCTTTTTTTCCGGCGGGTTGAGCTTCTTTGCTTCAGCAGTCACGTCGGAACTGTTCAGGATATTATGGAGGAGGGGGATTGCTTTACCCTTCCTAGGAATTTGTTTTCTCAATAATTACGCGACTCCTTTTTACTTTCCTCGCCTGAGTACCAACTGTAGCGAGCGCAAGAGACGCTAATCGGAAGCGGCTTGTGCGAGCGCTAGTGACAAAAACAAAAGCAGAAGCATTGAGGGACATTCACGTGTTCCTCAATACACTAAATGTATCGCGCCCAGTTCAATGAACTGCTTATCAGTGAAGTGTCGAAGCGTCGGACTTTCTGGGACGGGCAGCTCAAGAATTTAGGACCCATGGGACCAAAGATAAACCCTGGAAAGAGGTGACTGAGGCCGTGAGAGTGACCGACAAGACCGGTATCGACCAACACGCGGCACTGACGTCACGCGGCTGCGGTGGCGCTGTCGACGGCACTGCGCATGCGCAGACGCTTCACTTCACGTAAATGCGGTTTCTGCGCACGCGCAGTGCCCACACCTGGTGTGGGCAAACGCGGGCTTGTTTGTAAACAGAGTGTCGGTCTATAAAACAACTGCACTACTACGGGAGGTTCGGGACGGCCATATCAGACGGAATCTTTACATTCGAGGAAGGCGATGCCAGTGACGCTGCCGAGGATGATCCGAGGTTTCATCCTCCGCGACAACGAAGTTCGAAAAAAAAAAAACATAAACAAATATGTCCCCGGTTTATTTATTATTTTAAACACTTTTTTGTTCTATGAAGGTGAAATTAAAGGTAAAACTGAAAACTAAAGCATCAAAATTGTTGTTTGAAGCCGCTGTAACCGACTGTGCGCATCTGCTTTCTGCAAGCAACGTTGACCATCTGAAGTAATGTGTAAAAGTGAAAGGTGCGTCGCATCACATCACGCGAGATCACTGATTGGGTAGCAGTTGTCATTGTTGTAAAATCAATAAAAGGCGAGCGATCCGGCCGATCGCTCGAGGACACGCTCAGATCGCGACCCGAACGAACGTTTCTGTTGGTTTCGTCCTGCGGGATCTGATGCCGTCGGAGAAATCGCCGCTCCGAAATGACCGGCCGTTTCCCGGAACCCACACGGCAGCTCGGTGAGTCGGACCTCACGCATACAGCGTTGTCCCGGCGAACCGGCCTTCAGGTCACGGCACCTCATCACCCCGCAGACTAGTTAGCTAGCCAGCGCGCGGTCTTATAACACTACACCATCGCAACGGCAGAAAACGCTCATGTGAAATGAAACCTCGCGATATATGCCGCCGCGCCGCTAGCGGCAGCGATTTTGGCCGCGGAATCGCTGTATATGAAACCCACTTTAGTTCACAATGCTGTCAAAGCTGCAGGCGCGAGCATGGTGTTTGATCTCGCAGATCATTTACACGTGTTTTTGCTCAAAGAAACGATAATTAAAGCCAGGCGCACTCACTAGTATAGACCCTTGAAAAAAGGGTCTCCTGGGTGGTTCCATTTTCAGTGTTCGTGCGGGTGGCGCGCGACTTGCTTGCTTTCCGAAGCGGCGAACATGTCCGTGCTGGGCTGAGGAGATCGCGCGCTGGGTTTGAAGACTTGTGAATATTGGAATGGTGTCTACTATACTCTGTTTCACCTTATGATGTACCGCAGGAAAGGCTACAAGCGCGAGCTCCTTGCTCTGGGGCACATCTCGGCGGCACAAGCTCTCGTTACTTAAGAGCGGCTGCCAACGCTATGAGCTCGCGCGTCTAACCTTCGCTGCGGTACAACATAAGGTGAAACGAAGTATAATGAAACGCAGTTTAGTATCTTCACTGCATAATGGCACGTTTCCTGCTCTTCATTTTTGTTTTCTTCGAATCAACTCTTGCATATACCACCGAAGTCAGATTTACGTCATGTAGGCGTCCAGGTCCGTGATCACTTGAGGCCTCTGAAGTAAGAAAAAAGAAGTTACTGACCTTAGGAGATCATGTCGGCTGTTGTTCGACCCTTCATTGCTTGAGAATCAACTTTCTTGGTAAGTGCCAAATCATTTTCAGAAACGTTAATACTTTTTAATGGGGCTGTCAACAGCCAAGGAGTTGGTGCAATGGTGTTCGGAATTATTTTTCGTGTTCAGAATATAAGTACACTTTGCAAAACTGCTAGCGCGAATACGACATTGGCGTTGATTTACGTTCTTCGTTTTCGCGGATGCAATTTATTACCGCTTTCGTTAGTGCCGCAACTCAGCACTTTACTTCACACTAGTAAATTTTATGACAAATTTTGGTTATATGTAAAAAAAAAAAAACAGAGATGACATTTGCATGTTCGCCATGACAGTGTCTAGCTGTTGAATCCGCCGGGAACATGGCGGCGTTTTTTCTAGATATTGAAAGGCATATATATGGTGTCTGAAGTCACCAGGTTCGACCTAAATAGACCGTCAAACTTGACGCCTACGCGAAGCAATCTAAACTTGTCGTCAAATGTGTATTTCGCAGGTCCGTTTTTTCTTGTAAAATTACAAAGTGTAGCTCCATTTCTGTAAAAAATAGGACAAAGAAACTTGCCAGGGTCAACAGCGGACGGCGACGAAGACGACCGATTCAAGTGACGGGGCGCTTTTCTCGGACGCATTGATAGATGGCGTTGGGAGCAGCGTTGGTAGATGGGGCCGACCAGCGAAAGAAAGCAAACGACACGCAGACACAATCCGTCGGCAGCAAGAACGCCGTCGTTTTGCAACCGCGTTTTTTTTTCACTTGAATTTTGCTTTTATTGTTTGCATTTATTTTTAAACTGATGGTACACTACTAAAATATTATCATCATTTTAGTAAATCACAGTCGTCGCAAGCAGTCTCGATAAGGAGGTAGCGCCATCTATCAATACGTGCACCAAACGCGCCCCGCCGCTCGACTCAGTTGTCTGCGTCGAGGGCCGCCGTTGACCCTGGCAGGTTTTTTGGCCCTATTATTTACAGAAAATAAACTACGCTTTGTAGTGTTACAAAAAAATTGACTAGTGAAATACACATTTGACGAAAAGTTTAGATTGCTTCGTACAGGTGGCAATTTTTACGGTGCATTTTAGATCGAGCCTGGTGAATTCAGACACCCTATAGATATATTAATGCCAAAAGGAGTTGAACACCTACTAAGCTCCGATATGGCAGAGTAGTTCGAATTAGCAGCAACATCTTCCGATCTCGTAAGGAACTATACGACGGAAACTATATTTTGACATATATTCGGATATTTTCTATATGTTTGGCGTTTCGAGAGACACTGCATTGGTCGTTTCATAACAGCATAAATCGTTAAATGTTGCATAACCGTGAAAGAGCGTTTTTCAAGGATGCTATGCGTTTTAGTTATCATTCCCAAACAGAGCACACCCCTCAATCTCGCTTCTAAAAGTGTTTCCTCAAAAACACTGGGTTATTTCGTAAAGACAAAAATAATCACTGCAGAAGGGAAATAAAGGGTACAAAAAACAAACACAACTAAGTGACAGGTGCGGGACCGAAAATTTCTGCCTGGTCCTGGTATCGAACCAGTGATCTCTCCATTTCCATTGGAGCGCTTTACCAACTGGGCTAACCATGAGTTAGACGTCGGTAGAGCAAACGGGTTTTATCAGCTGCCACCAGTCTAACACCCAAAAGGGTGAACGGCCTGCATTTTTAGAGTTATGAAAATATTGCGATTAAAATTAAAGTGCAAGCGAGCTGGACAAGAGTGACGGAAATAATTATTTTCGAAGGGGAAGAAAGGGGACAAAAAACAAACCCAAATCTCCAAACACAGCTCAGTGACTGGTGCTTGACAGAACAAAATCCGCCCGGTCCTGGTATCGAACCAGGGACCTCTATATTTCCAGTGGATCGCTTTACCTCTTGGTTAGCTCAGTTTCTAGAGCCCTCCACTGAAAATGGAGAAGTTCCTGGATCGATACCAGGACGAAGCGGATTTTTTCAGTTGCGCACCAGTCTACTAGCTGTGTTTGTCCTTTGTCCCCTTTGTTCCCCTTCTCCAGGAATTATTATCGTCACTCTTGTTCACATCGCTTGCACCGTTGCATTTAATTGAATTATTTTCATAATTTCGTAAGCCTTATTATTTTTTTCAAAGGAATGGCTGCGAATGTTAGACCGGCAGGCCTTGCTTAGTTGGAGTATTATTCGGCCGGGGGACATAATATCGGGGATTAATGGTAAAAATAATTCATATAATAACCTAAAATCTGTTAAATATATTAGGTTAGTTACATAAATCTTATGGTTTCAATTAAAAACTTGATGACAGTCATTGAATTTCGCTTAACCAGTAAATGTTAGAAATATTCGGAGCACGTTCTTTGTTTTTCTGTGTCTCTATATTGCATCCATTTTCGTCGTGCTCGCGTGGGCTTTCGATCTCTCATGATAGATTCACACGACGGACTAATCCGCAGACTAGCTTACTACGTGACGACACGTCCGCTGATCGTTTGTCTATCAAGCGCGTTCACTCTGAGGAGACGACGAGCAGACGACAGTTAGGAGTACGCACCAGAACATTTCACGACCCCACATGCCACCAGACGCCAACATGGCACTGTTGCACCACTCTTTAGAACGAAAGCGTCGTTTGCTGCTACGATCGCGGCGCTGTCTCATCACCACGATGAAGAATTGCTGCTTGGCACAGTTACACATGGATCGAGACAGACCTACAGATACTGTGACAGGCTTGCAGGCAAAAGTACGGGAGTGCGCGTTTCCGTGCCAATTAAGCATTTATCATAGCCTCCTATACAGGGTGTTTCGCGAAAGGTGGACAAATTCGATATTGCGAAAACTACGCGTCGCAAAAACAAAAAAGGCTTGTGTCGTTTTGGTCCTGGGCCAGGGGCCTATTTAGGTAAATTATTGAAGTTGAGGATAATTAGATCGTTAATATTTTTTGCGTCATTAACAGTTTTAATATTGGGTTTAAGGTCATGGTTTCAAGTAGAAAATTTCTCAGCATAATCGAAAAACACTAAATCAACAAATCGCAGAACGATAGAAGGCGCGCGAAGCATTTTACGGCTTTCTGAAAAACTGCACAAATTCGACGGGTTTTTAAGTTTCGGTTTGCTATCGGAGCGCATCTCGGCCCCGGCGGCACCGCGCCCCGCGGAGAGATAGTGCAACCAACGTCTGCTGCGCTCTCATCGCGCGACGCAGCAGAGGCTGTTTGCACTATTTCTCCACGGGGCGCGGTGCCGCCGGGGCCGACATGCGCTCCGTTAGCAAAACGAAACTTAAAAACCCGTCGAATTTGTGCGGTTTTTCAGAAAGCTGTAAAATGCTTCGCGTGCCTTCTATCGTTCTGCAATTTGTTGATTTAGTGTTTTTCGATGATGCTGAGCAATTTTGTGAATAAAACCATGCCCTTAAACCCAATATTAAAAAAGTTAGGGCAGAACGAGCGGGTTGGTAGGGATAATTAAACTTGAGGAAGAAAACGTCCCTTCTCGTTTTCTTCCTTAAGTTTAATTTAAAAACTTAATTGCGCAAAACTAATTAACAATCCGTATTTCGCGGACTTCAATAATTTTCCTAAATAGGCCCCTGGCCCAGGACCAAAACGACACAAGCCTTTTTTTGTTGCGACGCGTAGTTTTCGCAATATCGAACTTGTCCACCTTTCGTGAAACACCCTGTATACTGACTAAAGCCTGGCAGATCGCCACGAGAAGCCGCAGCCTAAATGAAAAAGTTGGAGCGGCAGACAACGGATGAGAGGAGAGCCACATGTCGGCACCCCTTTGCGGCGAGACGCCGAAACACACTTTTCCCGAACGAACAAGTGTGTTTCAGGTCCTCGCCGCTGCAAAAACTGTGCGCTGAATACCAGATTCTCCGAAAAATGCTCTGTGCTACCAGATCCTCACGCTCCAAAGCTGCGACCGGGCACTCTATGGCTCCGTCGTTGAACTGCCAGGCTTCGTGAGTATAGACGAGGGTATGGTTGTGCGTCTCATTCATAATACGCGCTCTGATGCGATGGAGACGCCAAATGAAGCTACGTGCTCGCCAAAGTAGCTTTTACATCGTTAGAGCACTGTGGAAGGTACACCATCCTTGAATACGCGGCACAAAATAGTTTACGCTGAGACAGGCATATGGCTGCCGTCGTCTCGTGCTCCCTTCGATAATTAAAGGGTAACTCCTGTAGATTTCTTGATTTTATATTTACCGCTATATTTGGTAAATAAAGTGCCCCCAAATTAGAAGTTGACCTTTTCTTCGACTCCCCGCGTGGTTTTGTACACACCTTATTTCAGAATTTCGCTTCGGGGGTCTACCGTACACTGAAACTACAGGCTCTAGCAAGATGGCAACCCTTGTGTTCCGCCGCATGATCATCGTGTGACGCAAACTTCGGACTGGGCTACCGTAAAGCGTACGACTAGCCTAGTCGCAAGAGCAGTTCAGATCAGTCAGGTAAGATGCTCCGAATATTTTACAGCTTTGCTACGTAGATATCAAACATGTGTTGCAATTAATGATACACAATCATAAACTTGGCTGAGGGAAATCGAGTTCGCCGTGATTAACGCAGGCTCAGCGCAGGTCTAGAAGAAGCCCCGCCCCACCTATGTTCCGAGAACTACAATCTAGGTGGAGTGCAAGGCACGTTGCAGAAGCGTTATAAAAGCAAATCGTAGCTCGCGCTGAAAAGGAACGAACTAAACTATGAGCGCCAGTGAATGCCAGCTTCGGAATCACGACGCTCTTGAGCGTGCAGAGAGTTAATAATATTCTAGCGCAATCGCTGAGAAGCACCTACCTAGTGCGGCCGCTAAAACGCTACATAAGCAGAAGTCGTCCGCTGGGAAGTATAAAAACGCGTGCGAAAACCACGGCTAAAGACGTGGCGGTGCAAAAAATAATTTCCTTGCATACGAACGTGACAACTGGGCTCAAGGTTGCTCATCAAACAGCCAGCTCGCTGAATGCGCGCTGAGAAGCCGGTGGTAGCATTTTTAATATCGATTTGAGAGGGGATCGCGGACTCCCATTCGTGTAATACTTTGGCAGTCCGCGTGTTTAGTATCAGAAATAGATATCATTCATGCATTTTTGTTCGACCTTTAACCAGAATTGCCTTTTAAAATCCCATTCCGCGATCATAAAAAGGGCGAATAGACGAGAAATTGAAGTAAAGTTAACCTCATTTTTTTCTACTTTATGAGCAGCATGTAAAGTTATTGTTGTGGAAAATCGTAGCCGAGAATTAAAGCAAGCGACGGGCCGTGATTTCTTATTTTGAGCAGAGTCGCCTAAAATGAAATATACTTTCTGACTTCTGAGCCGGTCACGTCACCAGAACAACAATCTTGCGGGGATTTTAGCCGCTGTAAGATATACCCTCATACACCAGCAAACCGCTACGGCCGTAGGTTTCCCTTTCAGAGACCACAATGAACATTTAAGTACATTTTTAATAGGACACTGCTAAAATAAGCCAAACTATGCATATATGCACGCGAGAGATTGCACGGGCCGGTTGGTGATAAAAATGGGAGGTATAGTGCCTGAAAAAGCGCGAACGGCAGGGCGTGTCCTTCCACCACCCGACCTTAAGAACGCGCTCCATGCCTTCCGCGGTGCTTTGGCTGCGCGCGTTGTCAGAAGTAGGATGCTCGGGCTGGAGGCGGTACAATAGACCTGTCTCAACAGCCAGCTTAGTATCGCAGCCAGTGTGGCCATGCACTTTCGGAAACTGTTGTCTTTCTGCACGCGTCACAATCCCCCTACAGGCCTGCGTGAGCAGAGGCCATACCACGTGGAAGACAACTCCTGCACGTGACGGCATTGTTTAAGGACCTGTCCCAAGTAGCACACCGCTGAAGCTCTCTAGATTCGCCAAGAAGCGGCACACATTCGTGCATTTTGGCGGAACCGCATACGAACTTTGCGCTTCTTGTAAGATGCTACGAGACGTGATTTTGATGATGTTGACGCAGGGTAGGTGGTAATGCAGGGGTCCACCAGTAATGTTGTTCGGGGAGAAAGGCGCAGCCCTGGCCTTCTAAGTGGTATTCGCCTATCATCAGACGACACAATCTGCCACGAGGACCAGCCCCTGATTTCAGTGATCCACAGCTATAACGGCGTCGACCATCCTTGGAAACCTGTAGTGAGATCGATCAATTGAGGCTCCTTCCGGCTCTTACTGGATCCTGGAAAAGTAGCGCCAAGCTTCCCATATAGTCGCCATTTTGCTTCATGGAATGAGCTGCATCTTCTTGACCTCTTTATTCTTGGTGAACCTTTCTAAATTCGCTGGTGAGGGGTCGCTTTATAGAGACGTTTCTTGAATTTGAAGATTTTGTTATCCACTCAGCTGTGAAACAAGCGCCCATCATCGCACTGTCACCACGTGCGGCGCTGAAGCATAGTTTAATTGAAACATAATTTGTCTGTCTTTAAATACGCGAGAAGTGCAATATTATAGTAAGAGATCTACGGAGATAATAATTATTGATAAATATATTACATGTACAGCGCCAAAGACGCATATACTGGCGAGGAATACATTCAGCGCGATGATGCTCCATAGCCATCTTGATGCGACTGGTACAGAACGACCCCGGTGAAGCTTCGCAGATTTGAATGGTTCAATATGGTGATTGCTATGGCAACTGAGACCGATGATTCAATCACCTTGCAAGGTTTGGTCCATTGTATGTTAGTATGAGTTTGTGTCCGGCTAACAGGCAGAGGAGACAATGGCGCCACTTTCCTAGGATCCAGATCTGCCGAATGTATACAGCAAATGCAAAGGCTTGGGCGCATGAGCCTAGCTCAGCAATATGCTTTTGCTTGTACAAGAAGTGGTGTATAAAATGCATTGTCTGAAGCACGAGCTCATGCCCATGCCCATGTCTTCACTGAAGAAGTTTGTAAGATGAAATATATATGGGAGCTATAGCTGCGAGAGCAGGGCTGCGCTTCTTCCACACCGCTTCTTGTCTCGGTTGTCCTGGGGGATATCATAGCAACCGGTTGATCTGGCTCAGTTCCTGTAGAAGTCGAGAGTGCCGAACAAAACCGACAATTGCCGAAACAGCGATTGTACAGTTCCACGTGTTACCCGCGTTAAAATGTCGTCTGCCTATTTCGCTTCTCGAGTAGCGTAAAGTTTAAATTGTGAGCACACGTCTTTGCGTGCGATGAACGTGAGGCGCTCAAAATTTCCGATATACCCAAGCCGCTGAAAACCTCCCTTTTTATGAGGCTCTTCTCTCACAGATCCGCCTTTGGGGCAAACCTGGATTTCCAGAAGGTCGTGACGTACAATTCAAGAATTTTTGAGATGTTTGAGATCCCCTTCAACGTTTTCTCAAAGGCCTGATGTACCATTCAAGAATTTTATAAAGAGTGCCAGAGGTTCGTCATAATTATTTAGAGGTATGTGGAGTCTGAAACACTCTTTCCCGAGAAAGCACCTGACCCATGAACAGTTTTAACTGGCCTATGAGATAGATCACATGACTCTTTAGGATATATGCCAGGGGTGGCCAAGCTGCGGCTTGCGAGCCGCATCGCTCTTCGCGTGTTAAAGTGCGGCTCGCGACTCCCTCCCCCCCCCCTCCCCCACCTCCCTCCCGGTCACACGAGCACTTCCTCAAAAAGAGAAATGGAGCGAGTTTTAAATCGAAAGACTGGTGGCGGTTTAGTAGTCGTGTGCTACTGCTACCTTACGAAGAGTTGTACTGCTTTTGACTCGGGTGGATTGAAAGTAATTCGAGTTTCGTTTATTGCACTAGACAAAGTCCCCCCCCCCCCCCCCCCAGCTCTTAGAAGTTTCGTGGCTTTGTTTGCGGCTCTTAGGCGGGTCAGCTTGGCCACCCCTGATATATGCGTTGGAGAAACCTCTTGTCCATTTTGTATCGGGCGACACAATGAACGGTCGCTCAATGTCTGCCTTTCCGTCCCACGAGTGGATCTATCTCCTAAAGCAGCTTGGTGTGCGTATAAAAAAGGTATCTCAGTGCCATTTTTTTTTTTCTGCCTATTGGCCCCTGCGGCTTAATAAGCTCGTTCAGCGAGCGAAAAAAGTCACCGGGGACGCCACCACAACGGCACTGGTGACAACTCGGTGACCATACTTAAACAACCAGAAATATTAAACACAAAAACAGGACGAAAACTGACGCATACAACTGTTTCGACTCGCAACGACTTTTATTTCGGCTGCGTTCAAACGACGGCCTTCAACAGGTTAAGGGGAAGGAGCGGAGAAGGAAAAGAGGAGAGGGAGGGGGGAAAGAAGACGAGGGGAAAAAACGGGTTATTCGCTGCCTTCCCACAAGACCTCAGGCCCCTTCCGCCCAGTTCGGGATGGAGGTATGATATTTCCCTGTCGGAAAGGCTTAGAGAAGTGGAAGCAAGGTTAGTCGGTGACTAACGTTGCTCGACTTCGGGATTTTGTCGCTAACAACAGGATTTTGTCATCGGTGGCGGTCGGATACTGATTTCGCGTTGCGTTCGTAGTTTTTGCTAAACGTGTTACTGACAGTGTACGCGTGTGTATGTTTCGCACCCGCTCAGTTTTAATCGTTGAACTACCGTGCGTCTCTGAAACTTATCCGGCGGCATTGTGAACACCCCGAAATATATATTTTGCTACAAAAGCTCAGTTGCCACTATTGGGTATTCTCGCTTCTGTCTAGAGCTACTGGCACCCTGGTTTCAGTACACTATGGCTCTTACCGGTTTTTTTTTTTAGTTTCAACATGCATATAAATCTTGATGTTTAAAATAGGCATAAATAGCATTTTCAACCACTTAATTTTTGGCCTATGATTCACAATCATGTTTTTGCTTCTAAAGGATCGATCGGGTGAAGGAGCCTGAAATCCTGAAAGGTCTGAAGGGTTCATGAGTCTACATTTTTGGAGGTTTTAAAGAGCAGGAAGGTATTGAAGAGCTGAGGGGTCTGATGATTTGAAAACGTTTGAAATGATGAGAGGGTCCGATATCAGATCAGGGCTGCTTGGTCTTTTTTGATGGGGTCGTACTCCCTTTTACTTACTCTTAGCGGGTTTCGGCGAACAAAAAAAAAAATGAATAAGACATACCACTGAACAGGCTACCGAGTGCTGCTAGCAGCTCGATTACCCTAGAGTTCCTGTAGAATTAGTTCCATGGGAGCCAGAGTTGCACGCCTGTTTTCCACGCGTCGCCGCGCCGCTATTCGCTGAAGTCGATCACGTGAGAAGCAAAGAATCAAGCGCCGTCAGGAAAGCCACCAGTACCGTCGCTTCGCCGACGTTGCACGCACACCGGCGTGTGTTCCCTTGATTTTGCCTCCTTCTCGTCTTTTCCTATTTTCCATACGCGGCGGCGCGCGCGGCGCTTCTATTCGCCGAATTCAGTCACGTGATAAGTAAAGAATTCAGGGCGGTGCAGGAAAGCCGGCGCCACGGCAACCCGGCGAGGATGAACGCACAACTTTGGCTCCCGTATTGAACCTATACAGAAACTATAGAGTATCATAAAGCCCTTCGAGGGGTTTGCGTTTGTCCTGCTAGTAGCGTCAAATGCCCCAGTAGACGACGCCCTCGGTTTTGTTTGTCCTCTCCTCTCCTCTCCGCTCCTTTCTTTCTTCCTGTTCAAGCATTATTCTAAAGTTCGAGCTGATATATTTAAAAGTATGTACCAACACGCTCAACTCTTAACTGTTATTCAGCCCCGGGTCTCGAGCGGCATTTGGAAGCGAATGGCGGCGCAGCTCTGAAATGAGCGGTGCTTCGAAGCGAATGGCGGCGGGGCAGCTGCGCGTAGCACGTTTCTTGAGCGATTCCACAACAATTGTTCATGGCACTTGTAAAAAACAAATTTATCAAGGGGTCCTGGGCTGCATTCGCAATGGCGTTGGATTCGCAACCGCGGTACTGATTAGCTCGTTTTTATCAACTGCGCGTGATTTTGTATTGCACCTTTTAGCAACCACCTTCGCAACCGCTTTGCAGATGCGGTGTAGTGGCCTGTGTGTATGTGGCATTAGGTTTCAACGTCAACCTCCAGGCTCGAAATGCAGATCAGTATGGCGCTTCTAACCTTGGGCATCTGGGCATTTGTGCATCTTGTTGCTTCTCTGCCATATAGGAAGTATTCACTGGCGGCCATAGCTGTGTGCACGACTGCTGAGCGCGTGCTGAAGGCGAGCTTCCACAGTTCTTTTGTAACGTGCGTTTCGCACCCTCAAGATTGCCGGTCTTAGCAGCCTATTAATGTGGGCTCGTTCAGAGCATGCGCTCTAGACATCACCCACAAATATGGCGCGCAGTGAATACTCCCTATACAGTGGTCAGGGAGCACAGAAAATCGCAAGCGTGGTGCCGCGATCGTGGTGTCCCATATGTGCAAGCAACTGCAGCGTACGCGTGAGTGCATCTTTGGCAAGCTTGCATTCGCACGGACTTGTCCCCACGAGCAGATAGACGGCGGCTGCCAGTCGCCCCACTTGGAATCGTCTATACTTCGAGTGAGTTAGCGCACCACAGCTGGAAGCACGTGAAAAAATGTTCGAGCGCGAGGTCCGTTCAGAGCACGGCTCTGAACACAGAATCCACTCGGTATCCAAGAAAACTCAGCCTCCGACATATCGAAATGGTAGTTTTCTTTCTTGGCCCTTATGTCTACTTGACGCAAACGTCGCAGAACTGCTTCGAGTAGCTCTAAGTTCTGGTCCTTGGCGAAGCTAGTAATGAGGATGTAGTCGAGGAGTGTGGCGACGCCCGGTATTCCAGCAAAGCATATATCCATGCATTTTTAAAGTGTGACGGGGCTACAGATACGCCGAAGTGTAGAAGCTTGACGCGGTACAGGCCCTTGATCGTACTTACGCACAATACCTCAGCGTAGTTTCGCCAAGTCGCAGTTGCTAGTAGACCTATGCCAAGTCAATTTCGAAAAGTGTTTTCCTCCAGTGATTGTAGTTAGGTTATCTTGCACAGTCCGTTGTGGGTAGGTCTCAGGCTTGACAGATGAGTTGACAGTGCTCCGGTAATCACCGCAAAGTTTTAGCGATCCATCATTCTTCCTAACTACTACTACTGGAGTAGCCCACTCTGAAGATATGACAGTCTCTAATATTTCTTGTTCTGCCAGGAGATCGTTCTCCTTCAGCACAGAATCCCGGATGGCGAATAGAACTGCACGGCACTTCAGGAACTTGGGCGGTGTGTCTTGCTGCATTGGAATAGATATGAGTCAATAACTATAGCTGTTCTGCAGTTCGGTGAAAACATCTTGGTATTTATCCAAGAAACGCTGCAGCTAGGTGGAGGTCACGTCGTTCACTCCAGATATGGAAATGGCCGACGGTGAAAACAGGTCCCTACCAAAAAGAGACTTGCTCCTTGTTCTTTTACTCCACGCAAAGTGATTTTGACTGGTTCCGTTCTTAGAAAGGTTGTTTTCATGACGTTTATTTAAATTTTGCCGACAACTGGTAGCCTTTGTTCTGAGTAGGTGTACAGTTGCTTCTCTTCAGACCGCAGTTTTGCTGTTCTTTTAGACCATAGTCTGCGAAAGGTTACTTTGTGGCGAAAGAAAGGCGTTTGCTGGTTTAAAAACAAACGAATCTTTATCACCACAATTAAAACAAAGGAGCTGCTAAAAATCCATCTTCCTGCCGCCGTGATCCCAGCCAGTCTCGCCGTTTGGGCAGGGCTCGTGATCCGTCGCCGATACTCGCCACTGCGTGCGTCACGCGGCGTTGCATCGCTGTCACGCGTCTTGGCATGGCAGACATTCCTATGCTTATCGCTTGTCCGCTCCAACATCACTGATGAGCGTGATCGCAGCTCGCGAGTCGACTTGCATTTCAAAGGCTTTACCGTCAATGGTGAGGGTAATCTGAAAATGTGGTCGACTTGTTGATACATCGTATATTTTGTAGAGGGTGAAAAATTCTGCGTCAGGTGTCAGCACTCGACTCACTCACCTGATGGGTCTTGTTGCTTTCTCCTTGTTTCATCTTTTAGATGCATGCCCTCTCAAGATGACATATATGTTTGCATTAATTGCAGGTGCTTGTGCGATAGCGAAGATCCTATGTTCGATGATTATCGTTGCACCTGTCGCAGCAATTTTGGTCCCGGTTTTTGGGCATTACCTTTGATCCAGTATCGTGTTTTAGAGCGCAGCTCTTAGGCGCCCGTTTCCGGCCTGAGCGGCGTCGGCTTAACCACGAGGTGCATTATGAGAAATGTTCCATAATGCACCACGCGTAGAGGTGAACGAGGGGAAGGGGAGGAAGGAGGGGAAGGAGGAGCGAGGAAGAGGAGGGGGAAGAGCAGGAGGGAAGAGGGGAGGAGGAGGCCTGAGGAAAAGGCGAGGAGGGGAGGAGCTTGAAGGATGACGGGAGGAGGAGGTGAAGGAGGAGGAGGAGGGAGGATAAGAAGGGAGGATCAGGAGGTGAGGAGGAGGGAGGAGGGGTATACCCTTCCCTCAGTATCCTTCCCTCCTCCTCAAGAGCTGCCCTCTAATTCGGCGGTACGGTATTAGTGTTGTAAACATCTTTCATTTTTTTTAACAGTTTTGTAGGATCGTGACGACATCGTCTCTGATATTTAGATAGGTTGTTGATGACGTTATAGCCTGAGCCAAATAAGACGCTTTCAGGAAAGTAACTGCTCTTTTAGAGAGTAATCGTAGATTGAGTTGAACGTCGTGGAGGCCACCCATGAAGCGGTCGCGTAGCATAACTTCCAGTAGAAGAACTGTACATCTAACTACTTGTGCCACGGATGCTTGTTGCAAAGTGGTTCCAGTGCCACTTGCGGATTGTCGGGCAGGGGAGCCGCTTTGCGCCTGTGCGGTTTTTTGCGGCAGGTGCAACGGTCGTGACCGTTATTGTGCCGAAGGTGCCATCTTTTGCAAGAGCATCGCAGTGCGTCGACGTATTCGGGGATGGTTTTGTGAGGCTGCTGACCACATTTGTTAAATCGCCATCTCCTGAGAAGTCCCCATGGACAAGACTCGAAGTGGCGTGATCGAGACGTTGCAAAACGTCGTCGAAGGAGAACTCAGATGGCGCTTGTGGCTGTGGTAAAGGCCAGTTCTCCCATGCAGCGAAGCGCTGATGTTGCGCTGCTCACGTGTGATCAGCTGTTTACCGTCCGCCATGAGAAACCTATCTCCCAAACACAAAAGTATACTGACGTCGCCTTCGCCTCCCATGCTGAAACCCCCAAAAATTGCTGATGCCATCAAGCTCCTTTCCACGCTCTCCCCCTCCCCCCTTTAACACATCATCTTAACCGACTCGCAGCAAAGCATCCAAAACCTACACACACTCGCTATCCACCCATTTTTCCCATCCACCATAACTACCGCCCTCGAGCTGATGCCTCAAATGTCCCTCCGCATCATCTGGACACCTGGCCATGGAGCTATCGCACGTAACGTTCAAGGAAACGCGCTCGCCCGAGTTAATTTCACTCCGGGGCCTGCGATCTCCTGGCCAACCCAGCACTTGCCTGAGGACCAAAATCGTGCCCCCTGTCGATCCCGAAAACAAAACATGCATCCCCTCCTCCTCCCTAAGTCACCCCTCTCTGCCCCGTCCCGCTCTCTCTCTCGATCGCAGTCTGCTACTCTACGACAGGCCCAAAACAACTCTCTCCCAACCCCACACATTATGCACCGTATACTCAGCCTACCAGGGCACCCCTCCTGTTCTGCCTGCGGAGGTTATCCGAACAATGAACATGACTTCTGGAACTGTCCACGCTCCCAATCCCTCCTCTCCCTCCACCCCCCCCTCCCCACTGTCCCCACTCTTACCACCTGGAAGGAACGGCTCACTCACCCTTCACACTGCGAGCTCACCCAGCGTCACCTCCTGTTGATCTGAGTATCCAAACCATAAAAGAAAAAAACTGCAGAAAGAAAAACAAAGCTTTGAAAAAACAGCAAGCAGGCAAAACAAGCTTTTAGGCGCCATATTTGTGGGTGATGTCTAGAGCGCATGCTCTGAACGAGCCCACATTAATAGGCTGCTAAGACCGGCAATCTTGAGGGTGCAGAATGCACGTTACAAAAGAACTGTGGAAGCTCGCCATCAGCACGCGCTAAGCAGTCGTGCACACCGCTATGGCCGCCAGTGAATACTTCCCATAAAGATGTTTTTCTCTCTTTCTCTCTGTCCTGAGCAGCAGCTTTGACGGTGCGAAACAAAGTTGGTGAACGCTCCCGTCAGCACGCGCTTAGCGCGAGGTCAGCGCTATGTTTGTTGAGCTCTGTTGCATGTGTGAACAGGCCTTAAATCATAAACGTTCCAGTAGGTTTCCTCCCCACATGGGCTAAAGGCTCGTTCACACAGACCCGTTTTCTTACGTTACGCTACCAAAAGTCACCGGGAAATATGTGTTTCGTATTAAGCGTGGCTACCAATTCAAGGAGATAGCCTGGCACGCAACATTCCAGACACGAATGTTTCAGGGACTTAAGGTCTGTTCACACGATGCATCTTTTAGGCGCGCAACAGTTTCGCGACACTCAAGTTTCGCGAAATGTGCTCGTTCCCACGTACCGCTTCACGTGCAACAACGATGACGTTTAGACTCGCGAAAATAGTTTCGCTGTTGACCATAATGTGGCGCTCCGAATCAGATCGCTATTTATCCGGGGACCTGCTTTGCGCATTCTATGCAGTCAATTCACTTTAATTTTTTTTCTTACATACTGCACTACTTGGAGCGATCTCGCATGTGCGCAAAGCCGATTGAGGCGGCAACCTGTACGTGCAGGACACATGTGCCGGCGCCGAGCCCGTACGCAGCCAATTCATTGCCAAAGCTCCTATCAATGCACATGGTATTCATAGAAACGCTACGTGCCCAATCTGGTTACTTCTCGGCGCCCATGTCTGCCCCGATTTTACTGTGCCAACTGTTTCAGAGAACGCACATGGTTTCACGTTCGCTTGTAAACAAAGCAAACTTGGTTTCAGTTTACTCGATGGTCTCTTATCCAGCGGTATCATCGCGACAACAACGCTATGAGCACTATTCTAATCTCGCCAACTCCCGCTAATTGTCTTCGTCCATCGCTGGATTTTTTTCCGATATGCTACTCACTTTTCCTTCAGTGGTGCTTGATATGCTTGCGGAAGTGCCGGCAGTATCCATCGTTCGTGGTTTCGGTTTTTCGAATTTGGCTCGGCTACAACACCGGCAGTGAAGTGGTCTTCTCAAACAGCTCGCTCCCCCCTCAAAGGCCACGTCAGAGCGTTTGTTAGTGGCCATTGGCGGCGCCCTCAGAGTGATTCACAGGACTCGGCAAAGTTTCAGCAAAAGCTCGCTCCAGAAGCGAGGTGTGCGCGCAACTTTTTTTAGATACGCGAACCCTTTTCGGACTCGTTCAGACGGCGCAACAGTTTCGCGAAACTACATTTCGCGAAACTAGATGCGCGAGAAAAATGCATCGTGTGAACGGGCCTTTAGACGTAACGTAAGAAAACGGGTCTGTGTGAAAAGTTGAACTGAGCTCGACTCCTTATGTTACGTTACGACGAGCCTTGTGTCCTTGGTTGCCACGGTGACTCACCGTCCTAGCTCGTCGTCACCGAAACTTGTGTGTCTCGAATTTTTCGTGCCAGGCTATCTCCTTGAATTAGTAGCCACGCTTAATACGAAGCACAAATTTTCCGGTGACTGTTTGTGACGTAACGTAAGAAAACGGGTCTGCGTGAACGAGCCTTAAAGGAGAGGGGCAACGATATTCAATTGGAATGTTTTTCACTTTACACGAGCTTACTGGCACTAGCGGGACTCAAGGCTACTCGCACGCAACGCCACTGGCCATGAAACTCCTTTGTTGCGGTGTCATTTCAGAGACGAAAGCAATCGTTTTCATTTAATCTCTCCTTTGCAAAATTTGATGACGTAACGTGGGGAGCGCAGTACACCTATATTACGATATTTGAATGCGGTTCATAGATTGGACCCGAGCATTGCGTGGGCACTCGATTTGGGCTCGTGATAATTACTTGATCGAGACGCATTCGGATAGCGGCCCGTGTCCAATCGCTGCAACGACGATAATAGCCGATTCAAAACAATGTCTGAAACACATCGCGTGTCCAGTGCTTTTCCAACATAGCGCGTGGCTATGATCAACATTGGCGGCATATAATCGGCTCCAGATCACTTTGCCGCTTGTTCTGGCTGCGAGTTGAGGGGATGAACGCTGCTTGTTTTTCTTTAATTTTTTTTCTGTGACTTCTATTGCGTGGGATGAAAACCGAACGCGTGTATCATGGGTCATTAACGTCAGGGGTCCGCTCTAAGTGGTATTTGCGCAAAGTACAAAAATTGTTGCATTGCCCCTTTAAAAAAGTAGCTTCCAATTTCTTGACGGCTTTTTAAGGTCGTTGGCGTAGAAGTAAAATTCGAGCCGTTCCTTCCAGTACGCCCAACCCGCATCAGGAGTGTAGTTTGGAATGCAACAGTGCGCCATCCTCGCTGAAGTATACAGTATTTTCCTCGTTGCCAGTGTTGAGCTGTAGTCGATTTACATATTATTTACCAGATAATACTCTAATATATTCGTTGTGAGCTGAGACACCGGTGAGCATGTCGCTGGTTCGATCAGGAACCGTGCGTGGGGTGTGAACCGAGCTGAGGGTGCGCGTCTTGACACTTGCTGAGCGAAGACGACGAGGTTCCATCGTAACAAAAATCTATGTTTTCTTATTACATTTATTTCTATTGTAATAAATAAATTATTCACAATTAGAAATTAACCTTACACTCTTAAAAAAAAATAGAGTCCCTATGACTCCGTTTGGGGGGTATTTGTAGCGCTACAGAATTGACTCCTCCACGACTCCAGTTTGTAGAGTCCCTCGACTCTTTTTTCAAAGAGAGTCTCCACGACTCCCTGTGGGGGGTCTTTGCGCACCACACATTTGACTCTTTCTCGACTCTTGTTTGTAGAGTCGCTTGACTCTTATTTAAAAAGAGTCCTGCGACTCTCGTCACACTGGAGTCATGGTAGTGTATGGGCGACTCCAGGCGCCGTAGTCAACTGTGACTCTTTCACGACTCTTATCCAACGGAGAAAAAGAGTCACATGACTCCTTCATGGTAATCCCCGTGACACTGTAACAACAGCCGTGAGGACCCTCCTTTTATGAAGAGTCCCCCGACTCCTGTCGCAAAAGATTCATGGAAGTGTAGGAGCGACCCTCGGAAAGATAGTCAGTGCTGACTGTCACCCTGTCTGGAGTATAGCAGCCCTAGTCAAGTGTCTGTTTGTTGAACAAAGGGAGGTATTGTGATCGTTAGAAGACTTCTTGCCGCCTGCGAGGTTCAACTTTGATTTCCCTAAAAAAAGAGAGAAGTAACATCAACTGTGTGAAAGTATAAAAGTTGAAATGGAAACTTCGATTCCACCTAAAAGAAGCAGTAACATCAATTGTCTGCAAGTGTAAACGTCGAAATGCAGAACTAATATCTTGCAATTTCCTTTCCTGAAACATGGAAAATGAATGATGACGGTCTTAACCATGCTGAACGGAATGCTGCTCTAAAATTTATCATGAAACACAACAGCTTCCAGGACAGCATTTTTTTTTTGTTACATTGGGATTTGCACACAACAGAAAAAAGCGAGTTTTTTTTTAATCGGCAGCTTAACTTTTTATTAGTTTGATTGCACTTATCATTTACAATATGTTGTATATCTTTTTTATCAGATGTCTGGACTATTGGCAAGAGCTGGTGTGAAGCAGCATGTTCTGCTGCTTTATGCCTGCTTTGAGTGAAGAGGTGGGTGGCAATAGATTGCAGGAATCTTCAAATTGAACAATAAAGATAGCTGTTTTGTCTCAGCTCATATCACTGCCATTTGTGCACATGCAACTTCATGAGTCCTACCATGCAGGTACTGCAAAACAAACCGCAAGTATTTAAAACAATTACTTTATTAGAAACTAACGCGATACATATTGGCTCAAAAGCCTGCTTCGGCTTATCACGGGTGTTTTATCACAATAACTAAACAAATAACATCGTAAGAAATAATACTAATACACAAAACTGGTTTAATTATTAGACAATAATTAAAATAAATTACAATGACAAGTTTTGTGAAGGCTTGCTTTGCCTGCTTGGTGTTGCAGGATTAAATTAGAATGAAAATAAATTACAATACGTTTTCTAAAGGCTTGTTTTGCCTGCTTGCTGTTTTTTCAAAGCTTTGTTTTTCTTTCTGCAGTTTTTTCTTTTATGGTTTGGATACTCAGATCAACAGATGCCCAAAAAAAAGAAATCTAACAGAAGTTTGGTTACACAATGGAACACACAAATCTTTGTATTATAGCTGGAATATTCTCCAAATACACATGGAAAACATAAAAACAGTAACCATTATTGATAATTCGTTTTCCCTGTTCTAGGAATGTGCTTCGACTGCTGTCACAACTTTCACAGCTCTCACCGAAATCTTTGTATTGTTTTACCCATGAGGTGCTCAAGCACAAAAAGTGTGCTTCGTCGATTCCCCCACGAATCGAGTGTAGCTTTTGTAGCGTTCACATATTGCCCGAATTATTCGCGGGACGTAGTTTTCGCGAATTGTAGGCGATTCGCGAAAATTAGGTCCTCGCGAAAATTCAGTCGTTTACAGTATATGAAACAAAATAGCGCGATAGCAAGCGGGCTTGTCGAGGTACTTGCATGCCTCCTGCACTTGTCACTTCTCCTCGGACCAGTCGTGGGGTAATTAACATGCTCTTACTTAAAAAAAAAAAAGAAAAAAAAATCTTAGTCCCTCTGGTTGTCTCATAGCGGTAGACATCTGTGCAACACCACTTTACAAACTCCGCCTTGTTACAAAGCGTTGAAAGAGACCAACAAAACTCAAAACACTCCAAGTTAAAAAAAAATATCAAGAGTTTTGTATAAACGGACTGATAGCATGTGTACTAGAGTTCTGTCCAGACCGAACGATAGCAGGCCCTGTAGAGGTCCGTACAGAGGGAGCGACAGCAAGCCTTGTCGGGTCCCGTCCCGAAGGCTGAGCAGAAAGGATTGTTCCTTTTCGTCGAAGTTCGACTAACAATAACAACCTTTCGGTCAACTGTTTTGTGATGCCAAAGGTGTTTTTTATTCTTGCGATTATTTATGAGGTGGAACCACAATACCAGGTTATGACTATGTAAACCCAATTACTAAATTATTCGCCGCAAACAAGAACAAAATGTCTTTGAAAGTTGAAAAAAGGGAGTGCTTCTTTATTACGACAATGCACCTGGCCTCAGGTCTTGGATTACAATGGTTGCCATTCCTAAAAAACGCTTGCCACTCCTAAGAGCTGGAAATGATATCACCCTATTCACTGTATCTTCCTGCAATTAACTACAAACTCTTAAAAAACAAAAAACAAAGAAACACCTGCATGGGAGGGGATTTACGATCGGTATATGGTGAGGTAATGAGGCCTGCAGATGCGTTGTTTGCAGAGGTTTGACAAACGTATTTTTTTTCCAGAAAGCAATAGAAATGCTATAGGATTGCTGGGACAAGTGCATTTGCCTTAAAGAACACTACATTAAAAATAACACACGGACATTTGATGTTGGCACTCCGGAAATGAATCAAGGGTGGAGCATAGGGATGAACTCTCGTCTATGCTATACGCCGCTTCAGTGGCGAGTTTCTCTTCCATCTGGACGGCACTTCACTGGTGCCCAGTGATACACGCGCCGTCCGACTTTCTTTCGGACGGCACTTGAAGGCGCGAGTGGAGTGCCGTCGGACGGCACTTGAACGCTCTGCAAGAGTGCCGTAGACACAGCCTTTCAGAAATGGGGTTACAAAATAACAGCGTCAATTCACTACTTACGGCGGCCGTCTGCAAACGAAGAAAGTCTGGGCAACGCAACTGCCTAAAGATGTATACTGCACGAGGGCGAATCTCACGTCACCTACGCAATAGAACAAAATAAGCACTCATGGCTCCAAAAAGTCGTCACAGGCCGAACAGAAGTCAAATGCGGGCGGGTACAAGAGCGTAGAGAACACGCGCGAACAGAAAGTATACTAGGACGAGTAAACGCACATGCTTATACATAGCTTGCATTGACGTAATTTGGTCCTCCTCTCTGGTGGTGGAGCGTAGCCTTTACTGTACTAATTCTACAAACAGGAAACGAGCGTTGCGAGCGAGCGGAAACGAGTCAGCGCAGCTTCCAGCGCATTAACGGCGGGCGTTCACCACCAGCAAGGAGGACGGCTCTGACGTCACGTGCAAGCCATGTATAGACAATTTTGCTAACTGCTTCAACGTACCTTTATACCTTCCAATGGGCTTATGGCTGGTAACTTGGAGAGTTCCTATTCCATCTGAAGCACGTCTGAGAGCACGAAAACAACTTTGAAACGGAAGCTTTTCTCCGGAACACTCCAACGACGCACGACGAAAGACGGGAGCACGACCCCCTCTCTCCTAACGACCACGTCATATGAGCGTTCCATGTGCGAGCTCCTGCTACCGGTGTAGTCCGTGCGCCTCTCACCAGGCGGCGCTAAAACTCAACCCTCCTGATAGTCGTGGGGGCCGTGGGTATTCTGCAGGATACCACTTTTTCTCATCAAGCGAGATTTACCATATCTATATGAGGTTATTAGTAAAGCATAATACCCTTAGGCTATGTTCCAAATCTTACCCGAGTAACATGCCTCCTACGTCCGCGGAAAATACCACGTGAAATCGCGAGTAAACGGAGTAAACAGTACTCATGTACTCAGTACTCGATCTTGGAGCGGCCTGGATACTATGCAGATTGACTTTGTCTTGGGCTACGGCACAAAGAAAATATAGCAGTGATGGCGAAAAATAGCAGACGATATCTTTTGATCATGGAGAAAGCACTCGAAAAAACAATATTATTAACCGCTTCGATTTTTTTTTTTACATTGACGCGTTTTTTTTTTTCTTTAAATGGTTCCACCAGCTTTTTTTGCTATTTTTTGGGCTGCATATCAGATCACATGACGTATTTACTCGATTTGATCCGACGTCACCTCCCGATCGAGGACGGTGCGTGAGTGTTTACTCTGGAGTAAAGAAACCGCTTCTGAAACGCGAGTTCTGACGTTCTGACTTGGAAACGTTCAATTTGTCTGGATCTTAGATGAAAGCTGCGTCCTCTTCTTCAAGCATTGAATATTAATGGAATCGTCAATGATAAAAATTTATTTTAAATCCATACGGTATTCCCATCCTTTATTGCCCATAAAAGTTCCCAACGCCTGGAACATAGTCTGGCCCTAGCGGTTCAGGTTCTCTCTGGAGCAGCAGACTGTTAACGGGTACTTTCGGTTTTTGTTTCGCTGCTATCGTCTCCGCACCGCTATTGCTTACGCCGTCGTAGATTTCTCCAAACTATCTCGCGATAATGTTTGCGATGCTGTAAGTACCCGAGCTGTTCTTCTCGTCATAGCAAAGACGCAGCGAATAACGGAACAATTACGATTTTGCTGTCAGGGGAGCGGGTAAAAACCCAGCAGAGGCGAAGTGAACGCAGGTCGACGTACGCCGAACGCCGTGCCAGCTCACTGCGTCAATTAGTTCGCAACCTCTAGAACAACCATTTAGACGAATAGTACTGCGCTTCTATAATACCCTCGTTCCCTTGGTCAATTTCGTCACAGCGCCGTATCAAGAGGTGCATGTTTGCGCCTGAAAGCATTCTCGGACAGCGAGGGTCGTCATTTCCGCGTTAGCCTCATTTGAAAATAGCGAATGGCGACGAAATGGTTTTATAAAATTTGAGTACTAGTCGTAGTGGCTGTTCTCCCGCTTACAAACAAATGCACGCATTGATCTTGCGAGGCGTTCGGCGTACGTCGACCTGCGTTCACTTGACATCGTCGGGGCGGCTTTTTCGCTCACTCCCTGTGCGATCAAAATCTTAATTCCTTCGTTATTAGATGTATCCAATAAGAAGCCATCAAAAGAAAAGGGTAATTACTGCATAGCACGCAAGCGTGCAGCAATTCACGACGACGACGTTAGCAATGACTGCGTGGAGACGAATCTTGTGACTTTTTTTCTTTTTTTGTGACATGTGGTTTCTATGCAATGCTATAATATTTACTAGTCTTTTCGTGCTTTACTCTTAGTATTTATATTCGCCCACCAATCGCTAAATGTAAGTGACAATTTTAGAAATAAAAAATAAAAATTGGGTAGCGTTAGTTGGGTGTGTACGTGTTGATGGCTACATTGTGGAACGACCTATTCACAAAATTAATTAGCCATTGAATACCTGAAAAATAAATTAGAAAACGAATACTATGCGCCAAATGCTGCTGACCTGTGACTCCCGTTGAGAAGTGGAAGAGTCAAAACAGAGTCACACGAATCATTGACTCTCTAAGAGAGTCGTGAAGTGTCAAAGGGAGTCATGGAAGCAGCGACTCCTTTTGGACTCCTTTTTTTTAAGAGTGTAAGAATGACGCGCGCCGGCCTAGTGAAAGGTCTCCATAGCTTGTCTGCTAAGCTTAGTGCTCTGCGCTGGAGGCTTATCATATCTGTCGGCAGCAGATTTAACTATAGGCACACTCGGTCATGATGTCGTCTGCGAATGCAATGGCAGATTGCCCGACACGTTGTTTCTTTTTATCGCTCAATGGTTGATATTTCCACACATCATGCTTTCACTTCCTGGTTGCACCTCTGTAGTAAATCGCAACGCGATACGTTGAGAAACCGAACTTTGGAGGGCCGTTTAAAGTACCTTAGAAGCGTTGGTTTACATGCTGTATAGCACCAATAAAGACGCGCCGAATGTATGTCGTCACGGCGCTCTTCATCTCTATGTATTTGCCCTCACCGGCTGAACCAATTACGCAGAGCAAATGCGTCGCGATCCTGATTTTTCATATCGAGAGCTGTTAGTGGGACCTCCCCTGAAATATTGCATGGGTGTCCTTCGCGAAACCCCCGGTGATGCCATCTATCATGATCGCTCGAAGCGACCGCACCTATGGATATAAGGTGCGCCTGCAGCCGCTGCTGAATACATAAGAAAAACATTTCCATCTGTCAAGCAGGTTTCGAACCAGTGACCTATACTTCATCACGACAATGAAGCCAGCCCCAGGTCTTGCGTTACAACGGCTGCCATTTATGACAAAGGCTTTGAATTCCTGGAACATAATGTAGGTGCGTAATCAACGCACCTACAAAGAAACTACAAATTCTTCACGAAATAATAGTGGGAAGATATTATTATCGGATTCATCATTTGAATTTCGTTAATGTAGGGATATTAACGACATTCAAATTAAACCCGTTAAACATCTTTTGAATATATTAGCGTCCGCTTGATCCCACATCTATAACCTTTCAATTTCTTCGGGGATGTTTCCACGTCCTATGAAGAATGCGAAGAAAGTGATCGTTCTTTTAAAAAAATGAGACAGAAATGATCAATCAAATCACAGGCTTATATGGTCACGGGTGGTGACCAAAATAACAACAAATAGAGAGGAAGAAATAAACGTTTAATATGGCGGACTTGTGCCCAAACCAAAAAGGGAATAGTAGATAACAACAAAGCGTCGTGAGCATCGAAGTCAGCGCAACAGCAGGATCGCACGCTGGGGCGAGACTCCGGCTCAACACGCGGAGCACTTTTTGTACCCGCGAGTGTCTCTGGAACATTCAGCCTAGAATAGTTGGCGCGTAGAAAATTCGGAACTTAATCAGGCGAGAATTTCTCAAACTTACGAGAAAGCCAAGTTGAAAGAATGAATAAAAACGCAGTCCGCTAACTGGAATCGAACCTAGACCTTTCGCGCGACAGTCAAGCACGGTAACCATTCAGCCACGCACGTGCTCGCTCAGCGACGCGTGTGGTAATATTTATTGTAGCCGTGTTTTAAGCGTTTTGAAGAAAACAAAATGTACACAGCCGAATAACTTCATTCGACGATCCAGTCTCACTTCTTACACTCCCAAAATATGGTTTTCAAAAGGCACGATCAACTAAACTTGCGTTATTCAAAGAAAAGGAAATCATCTTAAAATAGTTTCGAAGACATGGGGTATATCTGTAGAAGTTTTCAAGGCATTCGACTGCATAGATCAATTCTCTCCTTAACAAGCTTAAATTCTATGGCTTCTGTGATATAACTCTTGAATTAATAGATTCCTACTTACAATTCTGCGAACAGTGTGGTGTCAACAATAACCAGTATTCAAGTATACAACCATTAACTCCTGGTGTACCTCAAAAGAGCCTACTGGGACCATTACTTTTAGAGAGCAGCTCTTAGACCCCCGTTTCCGGCTGGAGTGGCGTAACCGCGCGCGTTTATCATGAGACGTTTCCCCGCAAAATGTGGCAGAAAAATTTTTCCGCTGAATTTAGCGGGGAAATGTGCGTCACGTCACCGCAACAGCAATTCAGTTTCTGGTGGAAAAATGACGTCACGACTTCGAGTCACGTCCCCCATGAACAAATTCAGCGGCAGGAGGAGTGGAGGAAGAAAGGAAGAGGGGGAGGAGAGTAGGGGGAGAACGTGATGAGGAGGGGAGGGTACGGAGGAGGAGGGGCATTCCTTCCCCCCCCCCCCTCTCTTCAAGAGCTGCACTTTAGTTCCGCATCACAGAGATTTGTAAACGTCCTTCATATTTTTAATATTTCTATTAACGACATTGTAAGAACTAGCACAAAGGCGGCGTATGTAATTTATGCAAATGGTACTAGCTTGGTTTTTTTTTTCGCAGACAAAGAAGAGATCTCACAAGGTTCCAATGACACTTCGATAGAGCTACATAAATGGCGCAACGTAAATTTACAAGAAATCAGCACATCTAAAACAAAAGCCGTACTTTCTAAATCCAAGAAAGAATCTATTGTTTTTAATTACAACATTGTAATCAAGCCCTCCATTATTTATCTTTTTCCCAGTGCCGAAACACTCAGCGTAATATCCATGAAACATTTTAGCAATATTTTTATATCAAAAATTTTTTTCCAAAATTTATAAAGTTTTTGCCATTAATAAAATGACTCGCTTTGATTTCAAAACAAAAATTAAAACACGAAAATACATTTCTCTGCTACCTTCACATTTAAAATATTTCCATCTTGTGTTGGGAACCACTCTATACTGCAAGTTACGCCAAAAAGATGCACGCCCTCAATAAACCAGCATAAAGTACCAGCAGTGTTTCATTTGACGTCCATACGCAGCTCATTTTTAATACACTTCATCATGTTCAGGTCACCAATCTCTATGTTTATAGTTTACTTTTAAGACACACAACAGGCCGCTTAATGAACAGCTCCCTAAGTAACAATATAGAACATTCAGAACGAAACATAACATAATGTCACGAATGACAAGTGATGATGCGACGAAAACTAAAGTAAACTAAACGTTTAATGAGGCTCAAAAAAAAAAATTAAAGCCGTTTAAAACTCCCTGTAACGCCGAATTGGAGCGCAGCTCTTGATGAGGGGGAGGGAAGGGTACTCAGGAGAGGGTATAGCCCTCCTCATCCTCCTCCTCCCCTCATCCTTCAATCTCCTCCGGGGGGAAGGGGGGGGGGGGGTCACGTGACCTCGGGGGGGGGGGGGGGGGGGGCTCGCGCGGTGCATGTCCCAACATGCACCGCGCGGTTACGCCGACGCCAACGGCGACGCCGCTCAAGCCGGAAACGGGCGCCTAAGAGCTGCGCTATAAAAAGAAACAGAAGATAATAACAAAGCGTCGCGGGCGTCGAAGTCGGCGTAGCAGCGAGATCGAACGCTGGGGCGAGACTGACTTTGACTCACCACGCGAGGCCCCTTATCTACACGCGTGGGCTTCTGGAATAATCGGCGTAGAAGGTTCGACGCGTAGAACATTCGGACCTAGAACAAACAACAATGTTCTCGAATTCACCGGATCATTAAAATGAAAGAATAAATAAAAGACGAGGAACTTCCAGGAATCGAACCCTGGCACTTGGCATGGGAGGCAAGCACGATCACCGTTAGTCCACGGCCGCGCTGCCTACTTGGCCAGCTGCACGCGTGGTATTGCTCCCCTATTAAAAAGTGCATCGGCCCGATGCAACACAAAATAAAGCAAATAAAGATAACGGCAAACTACAGAGTCATTTGAGACATAAATATCCACAGTCCTATCGAGCGTAGTACGGCTTCAGGCGCACGACGTGGACGACTTCAGGTCGTGGTGGTCGGCGTGATGATGTTCATGTTCCGTCGGGCATCACCTCGTAGTTAAGATCTCCAAGTCGACGAAGCATTTTGTAGTGTCCGAAGTAGTGCTTCAGGAGTTTGTCCCTTAGACCGCGTCGTCGTATCGGGGTCCGAACCCCCACACGGTCTCCGGGCTTGAAGCGAACGTAGATCCGGCGAAGGTTGTACCGGGTTGCGTCGATACGTTGTTGATCTTGAATTCGGAGACGGCCGAGCTGGCGTACTTCCCCGGCTCATTGAGCAACCACCTGGGCGTCGGGGCTTCCATCGTCAACTTATTTGTGGGCTAGCTAGCATCGCGTCGAGTATGGTCGTTACTTTTCTGCCATATACCAGCTGATACGGTGTTATTCCTGTGGTCTCTTGTACCGCCGTGTTGTAAGCAAACGTGGCGTAGGGTGACACCTCGTCCCAAGTCTTGTGCTCTACGTCGACATACATACAGATCATGTCGGCGATAGTTTTGTTCAGCCGTTCTGTTAGTCCATTTGTCTGCGGATGGTACGAAGTGGTTCGACGATGGCCGGTGCCACTGAGACGAAGGATCTCTTGCGTCAGCTTTGCCATCAATGAAGATCCATGGTCTGTAATGAGGACTTCAGGAGCGCCGTGCCGGAGGACAATGGACTCGATGAAAAACTTATCGACTTCAGCAGCCGTACCTGATAGAAGGGCTTTGGTCTCGGCGTACCGTGTGAGATAATTGGTGGCGACGATTATCAGGTGGTTTCCCCACGTTGACGACAGGAAAGGGACAAGTAAATCTATTCCGATCTGCTGGAACGGCATGGACACGGGAGAAATCGAATGCAGAAATCGTGACGGCTTCGTCGGCGGTTTCTTGCGTTGCTGACACTCATGTCATGGTCGAGTGTAGAGGTGAACGGTCTTCGGTATCCTCGGCCAGTAGTACTTTTCTCGAATCCTGGCGAGGGTCCTGCTGTAGCCAAGGTGTCCAGCCGTTGGGTCGTCAAGGCATCTTTGGAAGATTTCTCTCGAAGGCTGGAAGGAATAACCAACAGCCACGCTGTGCTGTTGTTGACGAAGTTCGCTTTGTACAGCACCCTTTGCCGTATGGAAAAGGTAGGCAGGATTTGTAAGAAAGAACGAAAACCGTACTAGCATGTCCCCCTAGGTGCTCGATGAGCTTCTAGTTCAGGGTCGTCTCGTTGGGGTGCTGCCATTTCGCCGCCACCCAGAGCGCAAAGGAAACACTCATCGTCGTCGTCTTCGATGCAGGCAGGACTGGCCTCGACTGGGGCCCTTGGCAGGCAGTCGGCGTCATTGTGCTTCCGGCCCGACTTGTGCACCACGGTCATGTCGAACTCCAGCAGTCGTAGGCTCCACCGGGTGATGCGTTCGGAGGGGTCCTTTAGATTCGCATGAGAGCAGAGCGAGTGGTGTTCCGTTGACCACGCGAAAAGGACTTACATAAAAATATGGGCGGAACTTTTTTATTGCCCAGACGACACCAAGACACTCCTTTTCAGTCGTTGAGTGGTTCTTCTCCGCCTTAGACAGCGTCCGACTCGCGTATACGATGACTCTCTCTGCCCCGTCTTGCATTTGGACTAGTACCGCGCCAAGTCCGGTGTTACTGGCGTCTGTGTGGATCTCTGTTTCAGCGATTTGGTCGAAATGGCCAAGGATCGGAGGCGTCTGAGTCTTCGTTTGAGCTCATCGAATGACTGCTGGTGTTCTTCTGTCCATTTAAACTTTACGGCGTCCTTCGTGAGGTGCGTCAGCGTTTCGGACAGCTTGGCGAAGTCCCGAACAAACCTTCTGTAGTAGGCACAGAGTCCGAGGAATCTTCTCACCGCCTTTTCGTCAGACGGCGGCGTAAATGCAGCTACGGCGCTGGTCTTCTCGGGGTCAGCGAGAACACCTTTGTTGTTCACAACGTGGCCAAGCAACTTTAGTTCACCATAGGTGAATCGACACTTTGTTGGCTTAAGTGACAGGTCCGCGGTCTTGATGGCTTGAAGCCCGGCTCGAAGTCGTCTCAGGTGTTCGTCGAAATCCCGTAAAAAAACCACGACACCGTCCAGGTAAGCGAGGCAGCTCTGCCCTTTCAGACCTGCCAGCACGGTGCCTATAACACGCTGGAATGTGGCTGGTGCTGTACAAAGTCCGAACGGCATCACTTGGAATTCGTACAGTCCGTCTGGAGTGACGTAGGCAGTTTTCTCGTGGTCACGTTCGTCGACTTTTATCTGCCAGTAACCACTCTTCAGGTCCATCGACCAAAAATATCGGGAGTGGCGCAGTCGGTCTGACATATCGTCGATGCGGGGGAGCGCATAGACGTCCTTCTTAGTCACAGCGTTCAGTGAACGATAGTCAAGGCAAAACCTCAGGGTTCCGTATTTCTTCTTTAAAAGGATGACTGGGGACGCCCACGGACTTCTTGATGGTTGAATGATGTCGTCGTCGAGCATTTCCAGGACTTGATGATGAATCACCTTTTTGTTTCTTTAAAGAGACTCGATACGACGACTGGTGGACAGGGAGCGTGTCGTCGTCGGTAATTATGCGATGTTTCGCTATTGTTGTTTGGCGAACTTTCGACGACGTGGCAAAACAGCCCCTGTATTCGGCGAGGAGATCAACCAGTTGCCGGCGCTTAGGAGCTCGGAGCTCGGAGTTGATGTTGAGCTGCGGCGGCGACGTGCTCTTCTGCTGTGACGACGAGGTTTCCTCAGAGATTGCGGTGACCACGGCTGGCGCCTGAAGCTCTTCGACGTGGCCCACGGTGATACCCTTCGTTAGGTGCTGCGGCTCCTCTCGAAAGTTTCTCACGAGAAAAGTTGTACGTCCTTCTTGGAGATCCGTTACGCCTCGTGCGACGCCAATTCCTTTTTCAATGAGCAGTTTTTCGCTGCCTTCCAGAAGAGCTTCACCGGGTATGGCTGCGTCGGTTAGGACGGTGACGAAAACACTCGACCGCGGCGGCAGGTTCACATGGTCGGCGATAACTCGGATCGCGGTTAACGTCGTGTTGGTCTCCACTGGCGGCAGAACAGGCTTTCGCAGCGTCAACTGGTTTGCCCTGAGGTCAATGACGGCGCCATACTCGAAGAGAAAGTCCAGTACAAGGTTAACGTCCCTCGCACAGTCTTACAGAACGACGAACTTCACAGGGCACGTCTCACCGTGGATCTCGACGCGAGTAGTGCATCTTCCGACTGGTGTAATAAGGTGTCCTCCGGCGGTTCGCATTTGAGGTCCATCCCACACCGTCATGACTTTTCGATGGCGGCGGGAGAGCCTTTCTCTCAAGACTGAGTAGCCTGGTAGTCTGCTCTGATGTCCACGAGTGCTGATTGATGCGTCATGGCCGTCAATGACGACGTTCAGGTTGTTAGACACCGTTGCAGGGGCGTCGTTGTGATGCGTGGCGTCGAGAGCGTGGGAGCGCTCCGGCGTTCTTGGAGGCTTTTTACTTCGCCTGTCTTCGGCAACGCCACCTAAAGGCGTTGCCGCACTTAGTTTTCACGGCGACGCAGCGGAGGCAGACTCTCTCGGCGGGGTCGTGGCGCTGGAGACGCTGAACGTCGTGGCGATGGGGAGCGGGATTGACGGCGGAGAGAGGGTGCTGAGGTGGGCAAGCGTCGGAGGTACTTCTCGATGTAGCGTGGGCGTTCGCCGTATCTCGGGCGTGGGTCATTCGGGTGGAACCCACGCAGTCCTATTTCCGGTAGGGACAACGGCGGTAGATATGGTCGGCCTCCCCGCAGTGGTAACACAACGAGCGTCAATCGGCCGTTCTCCACACGTCGGTCTTCCTAGGCGAATGTTGCTCCGTGCGGACGTCCTGGACTTGTCCTTCCTGGCTTCGAGGATACTTCGGGATTGGAGGGTCTCGTCGGAGTGGCGCCGTGGCCTGACGGTTAGCTTGCGGCGGTCGTCGGGCCATGGCGACGTAGGTGGGAGGCAAGCACGATAACCGTTAGTCCACGGCCGCGCTGCGTTCTTGGGCAGCTGCGCGCGTGGCAATATACCGTTGGTAAGGCATACATTTGGAAGGTACCATTACGTAGAACAAATTACGGAACACAAATATCAAGGTACAATATGCGATCGGTATTAAATGATATAGTATAAAACAACACTACATTAGGAACATTGACACCATGTTCCATCAAAAATATCTATTTAAACTACTCAATTGATTAAATTCTTCCCTAGTTGAAAAAAAGAGTAGTTTATACCTTTTTATAAGGTTGCATGATATATGTTGGCTTGTTTGTTTCGCTAAAACTATTTTTGTCCTAGCGATTGCATGCAAACACGAGTTTTTTGTATGTTTATAGCTGTAATAATTGTGCTATATTTTCGTACTTATTTGAGTGAAAGTAGTTACAATTGTATTTGTGTCTTCTTCGTGCCACCGTCTGCACGACGTTGCCGAGAAAACGGGGGGAAGGCCCTCGTCAAGCCGATAAAAGTTGGAAATTGAAATTGAATAATGAAACTAGAAAAAGCGCAGATGCGTGGTCGGCAGAGGTTAAAAAAAGTTGTTTCAGGAAGCGGTGAAACTATGAGAGTATCGCTAGGACAAGTGCAATAAATCTCAGGGAGACTACCTCGAACGTTGACATAGGAACATTGACAGTTTTACTCTGGAAATGGAGTTGGGGTGGAGAATCGGTGTCATATCTCCACAGATGGCGCGAGGCCTTGAATATACCAGTTTTTGGGACATTGTTCCAGGTGCTTCAAACTACTCCCTTACACCAAGAGCTTCAAAAACGTGGATAGCAGAATCAACATCTAGGTAAAAATGCCGCGGCTTAGGACTGTCTACATCTTGTACAGGAGGCCAATATGGGCTCACATAGAAAACGAGTGCTGCTCAACACACGGCGGGGACTCGAGTGTAATGAGTGATGGCTCAAGTCCCACCCGAGCGCTAACGCATTGCTCGTCTACAGTCGGTCCTCTGCTGGCCGTCGGTACAGAGCCTAAAATGTCGACTGTCCCTTGATCAAATCTACACATCGCGTTCCTTGCAAGTTGCGCCAACCATTTTCTTGAGCGCCTGCCATGTTTCACAAACGATTGCCCACAACATTTTGCTTCCAATGGCCTCTCATTTCAGCGCTGCACCGCCATTTATTTTCCAAGGTCCGAAAGAGGCATGCGCTTCGTGCCTTAATTGGCATATTTGACGACACAGGTAAGACAAACAAATCAAAGCGCTTTGAGCAATAAGGCCTTGTTATCCAGGAGGCGTTGTAAGCGCAGGCACTGATGGAGCGAACAACCTCCTCTCCCTCTCACCCGCTAGAGTAAATTTTTGTTCAAAGCTGAAATGCGTATGATGCTGGGAAATCCTTATATTCACATTTTTGTCGTTTTTTTTTCTATGGCACAAAGACGCGTATTTCAGTATCTCACTGAGAATCGGCAGACATGTTATATAAAGAAATCGTTTTAAAAAGATTTTACTTTGTTTACTGCAATTTAGGTCATTCTGGTGCCTGTTTGAAAAACGTGCACATGTGTGCGATGCTAAGCTGGTAGAGTGCAACTGTTTATTCATTGCAATTATTCCTAAAACCTTTCTTATTTTGTCGCAGCTAAATCAATCGACGTTTTTAGGGTGTCATTTTCAGGTAAGTAAGGAAGAATAACAATAAATATTAGAATTTCAACTACCCGGTATTCAGCTTCAGACTTTCTCCCTGCAAAGAAGACACTGCAAAAGCTAAGTGGCATCTCCCGGTCACTTTCTATAGCAAAACTAAAATTCTCACCTTATTTTTCTTAACGATTTTTGTTCAGATTCACATATATTTTGATCTGTTAAGTTGACCGGTAATTGCCTGTGAGTGTGTAAGTTCACTCCACAAAGTATGCTTTTAAGTCATGAGTTAGAGCAGTGAATGTCGTGTAATATGATAAAATACAGTCTACCACCTTCCATTGTTAAATGGAAATTTGTTGGAATTTGAAAGAGAACTCATTCCTAGTCAGTTGACTTACGGAAGTGGCATACTTCGTAATGAGTTGCTTTCAATCATCACAATTCTTATGAGTCAAGGTGAAATCGAACTTTCCATCTCGACTATCGCTCTAGAAATACTTCTCTCTTATATCGTGAGAAGTCAAAGAGTGGTCGATTTAGAAAGCAAACTCTTTTCTAGTCGGTTTATTTATACTTTCTTTGCAATGACATGCTTTCGAACATCACCACTCATATGAGTCCTCGTTGAATCGAATGTTGCATCTCGACAATCACACTAGAAGTGCGTCTCTCTTAGGTCGGGACAAGTAAAATATTGGTCGATTTAGAAAGCAAACTCATTTCTAGTCAGTCGATTTAAACTCAAGTTGCTCACTTAGTAATGAGTTGCTTTCAAACATCACCAAACTTGTGAGACTTAATAGGATTGAGCGCTGCGTCTTGAAAATCGCTCTGGAAGTGCTTCTTTATTGTGCCGTGATTAGTAGAATATTGGTTTATTTAGAAAGCAAGCTCATCTCTCGTCAGTTTATAGTTATAAAGAATAATGACTTTCTTTCAAAAGTCAGTGTTATTGAACTTGGTGAAATGGAATGTTGCATCGTGACAATCACATTGCATGTGGTTTTACTGTGTTGTGTTTAGTGGATGATTTGTCAATTTAGAGAGCAATCTCATTTCTATTCAGTCGATTAACACCCGAATCGGTCACTTTGTAATAACTTGCTTTCATTCATCACCACTTTTATAAGACGTGGCAGAACCAAATGTTGCACCGCGATTGGCGCGCTGAGAATGCTGCTCTGTCTTTTTCGTAAATTGTATTAGGTATTTTCCAGTTTACTGTCTTTAAAACGCATATATGAAGAACCTCCTAATTAATGCCGCGTTGAATTCAAAGATACTTAGCTCTTAGAGGGAGCTTGCTCCTCAGCGTAACATAATACCTTCATATGTTGGAATAATCTTGTTTTATGCTTGCGAGAAATGGGTTTATTCAAATAGAAATTGCAATTCGGATTGTGTGTCAATTTGAACTGACTGACTCAACGAAAGCCACAGGGACAGCCTTGGTGGCAGTCTCAACGGCAGTCTCAACGGCTGCCTCAAAGGCTGCCTCAGCGGCTGCCTCAAATGCAGCCCCAACGTCAGTCTCAATGGGAACAACATCATCCCCTAAAGGTTGGTAAATTTGACTTTGCTAATTGTATTTATTTATTTGTTAAACGAGACTGTTAATTGACCGCCAGACCAATTCGCTTCCATGCAAAGCGAATTGTAGGGAAAATGACGTGGCAAAAATTGTTAATCTGTTTAGGTCACTGTCCGGCGGACCGAACTTCACTTGTGAAATGCCTATTGATGGAAGTATTCAGTTTCTAGATTTACAGCTCTTTTTTAATAAGGATCATTTGTGCTGGAGTTATAATCCACGAACTAAGAAAGGTCTCCTTTCTTTTAGCAGTGCCCACTTAAAGCTCGTAAAACGGGGGATCGCAAACACCTGCCTACACGCAGCCATTACAAAAAGCTGCCAGCATAGACTGCCGGTCAGCTTTGATCAGCAGGTTGCACGCTTGTCGAGGGCCGGTTACCCGAAGAGCTTAGTGACAAGTGTGTGTGAAAGGCTCCTACAGAAGATTAAACGGGAGGGTGTTGACAAAAGTCATGAAAATACCGACAAGATGCCAGTGCAGGTGATACCATATTTGCACTAAGTGTCCCACAATTTAAAAAAGATGGCTGTTAGACACAGGGTTAACGTAGTCTTCTCAGCCCCGTGCAAACTTTCAAAGATATGCTCCGCGATGACAAAACGAAAGTTTGTAGTGTGCTCAAAAAAACATGTAACAAGATACACCGAATGCGTGACTAAGGTGGTTTATGAGATTCCTTTTATTTGCGGCCAAGTTTACATCGGTCAGACCGGCCGATGCTTTAATGAAAGAGCGCGCGAACACAAGATTGCCGTACGCAATAATTCAGGTCGGCAAACGATGTGGGTGCGAACCTTTGTTTGAGCGCACAAGGTTTATCAAGAAGAGGAATGAAAAAAATGGAAACAGAACTAATCGAAGCTTTCTGTATACACAAAGCGGCCGACAGATGCGTAAGCATGCCATCTCTTTATCTGTTAACCAAAGAAATTGTGTTTCTTCAAGGATGTGTGTAATGAACGATAAAATGTTTATCAGTTGCGTGTGTTTATGCGATTGGGATCGAGTTTGACGATGATTCGTGTTTCAATAAATCAGTTAGAAGTTGGCGCCTGTCCGTGTCGTACGTGTGTCTTTTTCGTCCTGTTTGTTCGCGCCTTTTAACCTTTTAATCGATATGAACCAACTAGCCCCAACCAAAGTTTTATTGTTTCACACTTCCCCGCTAAGGGAACTGTTTCTTCAACGACAACACGAAAACGAACGGGTAAGGCTCCTGCTTACTTCATCTATAAGTCTCAGAAACCTGGCCATAGTGGAAGACAGAATTGATAAAGTTCCAGTTGCCACATTATCTTCCATCAACCTTATTTTTGGGAGAAACGAAGACATGACATATTGTACGAAGCTGTCAGCGAGTATGCGACGTCTACTGAATTCCGAATTTCCCGAATTCCCAATTCCGAATTTCGGATTTCGCGAATTCTGGCTAGTGTCCTACTGTAGTCGAAGTGTCCTTGCCGTCGGGTGATCATAGCATGCGTGAAATATTTCTTCACGGAGATTTTTGGAAATCACCAGAAGCAGTACTGATTTGATGGCCCCGAAATTGTTTCTGTAGAGCACGCCCTGCCGAATGACGAGGGTTGGTAGCACGCGGGCAAGAACACGAGATAGTGTCATATTAAAAATAACACAAAAAGGACGGGACAAAAATACGAAGAAGCACACAGGGCGAACGCTAACTGGCAACTAAAGTTTATTGAATGCTTCCAACTTTGCTATCTTCCAACTTTGTTATTGCCGTGCACGCACGTAATCTCGTTTCAACAAAAACACGGCGTACCATCAAATCGGTTGATATATCTCGCCCACCGCCAGGTCATAATGTTAGCAAAAGTGCTACATTACCCCGCCGCTTCTTTGTCTTTTTGTCCCATCTTTTTTGCGCTATTTTTGATATGAATGTCAATTACCAACTTGCCCAGCAGACCAACCTTTTACGAGATAGTGAATTTCATGACCTTTCACGTACTCAATTACTCCAGGGAGTTCTGGGTCATTGCGCTGAAGTGCTGCCATGTCCTGGACATTTAATGCGTCGATATATATTGCTAGACGTCGCCGCTCTTTCACTATCGGTGCCGAGAATATGACGCCACCAGTGGGCTATAAAAAGATCATGCCGAAATGCGAGACAGTAAAGATACTAATGGGTGCGGCAAACTAAAGAACTTCTCCGCAGTCTACCGCTTTATAATTGTATCTGCCCGTGAACATCACACCTGGCGACGAAGATGACGAAGCGGACTCAAGGCGTGGAAATAAATCCGTTACTCTGCGACGAACAATCCAGTGTAGCACCGTCAGCCAGAACTGAGCTGGATACCCGGCACAGGAGCCACTCTTCTCAAGATGGCAGCATCCAGTCACATAGAATAAGTAGAAGCCTTTGACGACACTGTTAGTGACTGGCTCTTATATGAAGAGAGATTGAGTTTTTTTTTTTTTTTCTTGTTAGCAAAGTAACGCATGCACGGCGATCTCACCGTGCATGCGTTGCTAAGCGTAATTAGGCCAAAGACATGCAGTCCAGTCGAAAACTGTAACGGCACCAACCAGACCGTCGAAGCTGCGGCTCGAGCAACTCGTGGAATTGTTGCGTAATCATCTAACGCCAAGGGTTTCCGTGATCGGAGAGCGAGCAATTTTCCACAGACGGAACCACTAGGAAAAATATAGCATCCCACAGTACGTAGCAGAGCTCCGGAAACTCGCGGTAACGTGTGAATTTGGTGTTTTTTCGGACAAATCACTAAGGAGAGGTTTGCCTGCGGTTTATTTTGTAGTGGCATAAAACGGTACCTGTCTGCCGATGACAAGGCGCCGACATTTCATAAAGCCCCTGAGCGCGCACTGTCTTTTGAAAAAGCCAAGAAAAAGTCCAGGAAGCGCTCGCCAAAGAAGCAAGCAATGACTTGCACAAAATAAGCACGGAAGGGTCGGGGAAAAAGAAGCAGTCTTTCGAGTGTTATCGGAGCGACTCTGATAAGCATTTTGCTCGGGCGTATCCCCAAATTGGAGATAAGTGCACGAATTGCGTCAAGAAGGGCCACGTTCAGCGTGCATGCCGTAGCAGCGAAAAGAGACCAGTCGACGGAAAGAAGTGGATCCGGACGCTTCAATCCGTCGACATCGGCAACGTAAAGATGCTGTCGCCGCAAACACGGCGCCCCATCACCGTCGAAGCACAAGTTCCTGGCACGCCTTTTACCATGGAGTTAGACACCGGTGCCACTGTGTTAGTCATACTAAAGCGACACATTTACAGAAAGAGCGTTCAAAAATATACAGACTGTGGATAAAAAAGTAGATACATTTTCTTTAGAATACCCATAGCCTTTATTCACTATTTTTATAGAAGTTCTAAAGAAAGACGATAAATATTTTTGTAAGGGTACCCTAAGTATTCTGGTTGATTTATTGGTTTGAACGGACCTTATATATCAGGTTTTCAAACAAGGCAAACATTAACACATCTTGGCTGCGATCGTTCTTTCTTGTCACTATGATGCTTCAGTGAACAATATGGTTGATACCACGAATGAGGGCGCGCGGTAGCTGTTTTGGAGCGACATGAAACCTGCAGCTGTAAACCCGTTGCATTTCTTCAGAGAAGCTATTCTACCATCCGGTAAGCAGTACGTCACTCTTGACCGAAAATTGTTAAGGATCGACCTTGCAATAAAATATTTCCGTTAGTTCATTGAAGGTTATAAGCTACACGCACATTTGCAACATAAGTTTCTTACATTCGGTTTAATATCTGCAAACAACCACATGCCTCGCGAGATTGGTCTTATGGCTTTCATTTACGAATTCACCTCCGACGCTCGACAAGCAAAACATTGAAGAACTGTGCATTCAGGACGTACTTTCCCGCATTGTGACATGCTTCGCGAACTTTGCTGACAACAGCTGGTGAATGCTAAGCGTTAGAACGAAAATAGGAAGAACACCAAGAACTCAAAAAAACATTGTAGTGGTTGCTCTCATTATATTTTCGAGGAAATCGATACAAAAACGGGAGACAAAGCTTTTTTTTCTTCATATGTCGACAGGATCTTTTCGTCTTCTCGTTCCTGTCAGTTTTCAAAAGCAAGATTTTAATAATTGCATGACTTGTCACGTCCCAGTGTACCCAAAAGACGACAAATCTAACACAGATTTATCTGGCCAAGCATGGTTCGCGACCTAAATATGGGGACACGTGAGTGACTCTAGTGTCAACGCTCCAAGGTCCCTTGGTATACACCTTCGCCCTATCCTCTTTTTCCCTTCTTGATTTTCGCCTTGATCACGTCCACATGCATTTGGTTGGATATATATTGACCGATTTACGCTTTGATTCTCACCCCGATCCACAGTATTTGTGCCGAAATTGTGCTCGACCCAACGGCTCGGTATCCAGATTCGGCGTGCCTGCATATTATATGAACAGATTGTGGTCGGCAGTTTTAGTGTGATATTTTATTGAACTTTTGAACATTATAGGAACTTAGAGAATTCATGAAACACCATATCACTTTATATCCAATGGACTTCTAGAAAGAATTCATCGTAGTTTGAAAACCTCACTGCGACTGCAAGAGACCGAAGATGGGCAGGACTTCCGCGCTCTTCCTCGTTACACTCGGAATACGCACGCCTACGAAGACTGACACTGATGGTGGCCCAGTGGAACTGATCTATCAAATCACATTCCGACAAAGAAAATGTTCACAAAGGTTCCCGAACAGCCACCGCCGGATCCAACAAGGAGAAAAACTGAAGCTGACCGGAGCGCCACATCCAGCCCACTCTCTTCACCGACTACGACGGTCAAGCGTGTATATCTGACTTGGCCTCCTCAAATGCGCACGTTTGTTCCTTCGTCAAAACGCTGTTCAAAACCCACTTCAAAGCCCTGCGACGGTTCGTACCGAGTCATAAAGCGCGGTCCAAACCAACATGGATTCAGGATTCGTGTGCCGGAACACGTAAAAAAATACCTGTACCGGCGCGCGAACTACCGAGAGGGATTTTGCGTCTTGGTTTGGACGGCCGCACGCAAAACATAGACGAATTCATGACTCGAAAGAAAGAGGGAGAGGATACGTCGTGCGGCGGAGGCTGGCGGAGGTACATCGTGGCCCCGGGTATAATGCGGCTGGTAAAATGCCTCCGCTGTGGAGAAAAAAGTCCATTATCTTCTCCGCGACGTGGGCGTAGCTGACATCGGCAACCTCGATCGGTTTCATGCGCTTAGCGTGCTGCCGATCGAGCGGAACGGCATCGTCGCGAGGCGCTAAGTGTACATTCACTACCTGACATGAAACGGAGAAGGGGGACAAAATGTATCTACTTACTGCGTTGGAAACTAAAAGGGTGACGACAGGGCACCATTGTACCTTAGTCCCACGAAGCCTCAGTGCGCGACAATGGTAGGAGGAAGCAATCATATTGTTTATCTGATCTACCACGCGACTGATCACAATCTACGACACTCGACATAGCACATTTTACAGAAAAATAAATACTTATTTGTAGGCGACGATTCGGTAGGTGTCCTTCGTTTAATAACGCCTGCTTAGTAGACGGAGTCCGGTGAGGCAGCACGGTGGTGGCGTCACTTGAGCACGTGGTGAGCACAGCATGTTCACTCCGCCCACAAAAAATATCGCGAGGGAAGCTCTCACCACCATGAGTTTGCGACCCAACTTGACGAACGAAGAAGTGGCGCCGTCAAACCTTCATTCCGGTCTCGACGGGCCCTTCGTCTACACGCTTGCTTCGACCCAGCGGGGAAAGGTTGAACAGTCGTCGCCGGACCAGACGAATTTTCACGTCATCAAAGAGAAACAGTCGCGTACAAAAGCGGATACCGATGTATAAATACCCAGAAAATACACCGCGAGGGGCGCTTACACCACCACGAGTTAGCGACGGCAACTTGACGAATAGGGAAGCGGCGCCGACAAACCTTCCTCCGGTATCGAAGGGTACCTCGTCACCACGCTTGGTTCGACCAACCGCGGGACGTTGAACAGTCGTCGGCAGAACAGGCAAATTCTCACGTCATCATGCCGAAACTACCATCGCACAAAAGCGAATACGGACATGCGCTTCCGACGGGAGAGACTTGACCCGGCGCAGAAAAATCACTGCGAGAAGCCGGCAGCAGCACAACCGCCGACTCCGCGCTCGGCGACTCGGCCAACAAGGCCGGGAGGGCTCTGCATTGCTGGCTTTGCGGCGTCAGAGACGATCAGCAGCGGGACGAAAGCGCTTCGTGATTGGTCACTTCCTCAATACGAGCGCCTACGTCACAACGCGGGTACCCAAGTCACACTACGGCCACGTAAAAGTTGAGATATTTGAACTCCAAATACTGGGGCGGGAACACGTAAACACGGAGCAGGGACGCCATAATCGGAAGCGCGCCTTTGATACGGGTTCCGGCATTCGAATCCGGAATGCGTGTCGGTTTGAACCGCGCTTCGCTCAGGATCGTGAAAACCATGTTTTCACGCTTGACATAAATTACAACATTAAAGAGTGTGCATTGACCGCTTAAAGCCAGCCTACCGAGCCTGCACTTGCCTGAAGCATATTATTTGAAAGATACGTATGCCTCTGCGCAGCCAGAAGTAATAGACATTGAAACGGGCCGCCACCAGAACCACGTAGTTGTCGGGTCAGTCTTTTCCTTCCATATGGCAAGAGATCATGGGCAGGTCACCTTCGGAAGCTTTTCCTTCTGCGGGGTGCAGGAGCTATTAGGAAGGTTTAGTTGATCTTACGCCGAGGGAATCGAAACAAGTGGGCTCGTGCTTAATTCATTATTTGCAGTAACGGCAGGAGGTTTCGCTTGCAAAGCGAAGCACAATGCGTACGGTCTACTAAAATTCTATAATATAGCGTTCCGTCTGATTAAATACTAGAAGGAATAAAAGGAGCACGGAACACGGGTTTGCGATGCTGAGGCTACGCAGTTCTTTAACGAAACCACCAAAGAAGCCGTGACGGAACCAGAAAACGCGAGTGCCTGCCCAACACTGACGCAGCGCAAATAACCTCACTGATATGACACTAGTGCCAGTAACGTGTCCTTGCTCTAGTAGATGCGAGTTACTCCCGCGCTTCACGTCAGTAATCAAATATAGACCTTTCCAATGTTTACGAAATCACATGTCCAGTGTGCGATCTTCACCAGCCTTGCACGTGCGTGTTCGTCGCTTCAGAAAGCGAGCAAAGCACGCGCCATAGGCACGAAAATTCGAAATGGCCCCGGCCAAACTCTCTTTTTGGAAACGTCTATCGAGAGACGCCTGCAACACGCTCTGCCATCGCCTCGTCTATACTCACAAAGTCTTGCAGTTCGACGATGGAGCCATAGAGTGCCCGGTTGCAGATTTGGAGCTCGAGGATATGGTAGCACAGAGCATCAAAGGGTCATTCTCGGGGAACCTGAACGTCAGCGCACAACTTTTGCAGCGGCGAGGACCCGAAACACGCTTGTTCGCTCGCGAAAAGTGTGTTTCGGCGTCTCGCCGCAGCGGGGCGCCACTTCACGTGGCTCTCCTCTCATCCGTTGTCTGTGGCTCCACCTTTTCCATTTCGGCCGTTTCTCGTGGCTATCTGCCAGGCTTTGTCAGTATACAGGAAGCAATGGCTCTACCTAGTAAAAATATGGGAGCGAGCTCTCCAGGCCTTCAGCGTTCTTGCCGAGCGCAAGCGCTCTTTTTACAGTGATAGATGTTATGGGCCTTTCCCAACGCTAGAAATGACGTAAGTACGTTGTTCATGTTGTTGTTGTTGAACTTGAGTATGTTGTAGCGGCTGCCTTTGTTTATATAGTTTTTTTCGTTGTTCATCTGGTAGGTGACGTATTAGGGTGCCCGTCGTCGATGTTGCCAAGTCTTGAAAACGATCGCCCGCCGGCCCGGAGAATCGAACCTGAGTCCGCTGCGTGTGAAGCGGAGACGTTACCACAGAGCTACGCTACAGCGTTAACAACCATGCTTTATAGCTAGGGTTTTTGTACACTTTCTTTTATATTTAGTGAACAACTCTGTCAAAACTGCTAGAGCAAGCATTGAGTTTTTCCTCGCAGATAATTTGTTCTCGCGCAAACGAAACCATAAAAGCACGCACTCTTTACTTTAACAGCGTTGTGTACTAAATTTGATACGGAGTATTGGGCAGGAGACCGAACTGCAGGGGGCGCTTTATGGTACTTGTAGTTCTCACAGCCTGGTGTTTACTAACAAAGCATAACAAAAAATTTAACCTCGTCTCTACTCGGGGACAACTTTCTCTGGCATTACCAAAGAAGTGAAGATCGCGCGAGCACAGATATGATCGGCGCTCAACGTGCGCGAATCCACGGATACCACCAGATAGCATTGCCAAGAAAGGTTTTCACCAAGTATCGTATAGGAAATCAAACGGTCACACCTCTAGTGGAAGGCTTAATCTGTGGGGGGAACAAACATAATGTTCTTGTTTGCTGTAGACCAGAGAAATCGAAGATGACGATTCGAAGGCAGGTCCTCGTGCGACCAAAGCACTGGTCAGGGCGAAGCGCTCGTGCCCAGACTGTACTTAGGCGAGGTTCAATTAATTTGTTATGCTGTATTGATAAACAACGGCCTGTGGGGACAACAAGAACAACATGCTCGATAAAGCGCCTCCTATAGACGCTTTGCAGCAGCTGTGACAGGGCGCCACCACAACCGACCTTCAGTTTTTGTTTCCTCTTGTTCCGTTCGCTACACTTCATCATTGCCACTTCAAGACAGGTTATTACCACTTAAAGTGCTACTGTGTCCTTCTCCCAGGCATAAGTCTTTGTGGAGGCTTGTCAACGCCCATTTCACTGGCTCGGCATCTCGGTAAGACAAGAGAAGGTCGGCAATGGCGGCTCAATCTGGCGCGTGTTCAAGCCTCTATAGTTCGATCTCCTGCCCAATAACACAGTCTGGAAACGAGCGCTTCGCTCTGACTAATGCATTGGTCACACGAGGAGCTGCCTTCGTATCGTCATCGTTGATTACTCTGATAAAGAAAAAAGAACTCGGTTTGTTGCCCCACAGCTCAAACGTACTGCTATTCTCTTGGTTAAATCAGTTGAAAGTTAGCGCTAGTACGTGTTGTATGTGTTTCTTCCTCGTCCATGTTTTTGCGCTTTAAAGTCCTCCAGATCGCTATGCTCCGTTCATCCTTAAAGCGGTACTGCACAGGGACGAAGACAACCAAAAGCTGCTTCGAAGGGCGTGCCTATGAGTGCCAGACACGAGCGTTCAGTGACAACATTGGTATAGAGCATCGAATAATGACGACGAAAACTCTAGATTTAGGACTGGCAGCGTAGGTGCACGTAACCCTTCTGATCCTTTCAAGCGCGTGATGTTTTGCTTGAAACACCCATAAATCGCTAGGGCGTTCACATCTTAATAAGTGGATGTTAATTCCAATAATTAGGAAGATAGCCCATGGTTCTTGCAAGCTCCTGTCGTGTCGGTTATGTATTAGTTCAGACCAAGGACGTCATAAACAATAAAGGATGTGCTCAGTATTCTGAAATTATTTCACCTACTATGTTCAAAATACCGCACATCTGTTTATTATATTTTTATTGTGTTACTAGAGTCCCCCTCACTAATTCGAGCGAACGCAATAACATTTTAAAAAAGAAAAAAATCGTGAACCATTCCACTCGGTGAAGGTGGATGACCAGCGAAGCATTTTAGCACACGACACAAACCCGCCCCGAGGAACCGGAGGAAACTAGGCACGCGCAACGGGACCACCAAAGCGGGAGAGCGGAAAGGAAAGGGACCTAGGCACGCAAGCGCTTGGCAACGACGACAAAGAGAAGCTAATGCGAGAGCAGACATGGCCGACGCGGGTCGCACAGCGGCAAAGCTTTGAGAAACCTTTATTATTTACCTGAGAGTATACTGTTCCTAAAAATGGTGCCTATAAATAACTCATCTACTGAATAGACCTATTGCTAAATTACCCAAGAACCAAAAAAGAATGCAGGGAATGGTGTTTCACGCGCCGCACGTGCCGGCGTCTGCAGCAGTAGCTGTTCTAAAATAAAAGCCTAAACAAATGGTGTCTTTCTCGCGTGTTTGTCAACGCTTTATTTTGTTATTTACTTTGAATATTTTATAGAGGGAAGGCGTGCGCGTGCGGCCGTGCAAGCGTAAGGATTTTGGTTACGCGCACGAACAATTAAAAGAACCCTCGCCATAAACCGCTTCGCTGTAGTATCCAGAAAGGCTTCGCAAGGCTCCTTTTGGCTGAGACCGCAGCCAACACCACAAGTACGAGAGCTCCATGCAACGTTATTAGATTAACTCAGTTACGGAACTGTTCATAGACGCTGCATGCACGAACAGTACCCCCCCTCACTCACCACGACTCGCCCAGATTCGCTCGACGCGCCGCCGGACGGCTGCTTTGGTAACTGAATCGGGATACGTTCGTTTCAAGTTTCAACGTCACTAGAAACGTAAAAACCAACGAAAAAAACTCTTTTTGTAGTAACTTTTATTGGAGATTAGTACAAAATGGGTGCGGGTGATGTTTTCTAAAATTTTTAGTTTTCAAGGTTTTGCAGCACAATTAATATTGTTTTTATACAACCATGCCTCAGCGGGGATTTCAGGTAGCGCGTCCCGACCTAGGCGCATTTTAACTGTGGGGGTATTTCGCGGCGCGTCCGCAAGGGAGACGGGAGTGGAACCCCTGTAACCCGATTGAAGCCAAAAATAGATGTCACGTGCAGTTCCTCGAGTGACCGCTGCGGGAGAAATGGCGGCGTTGTGATCGCCATTTGGCGCTTAGAATGCACAGTTATGAAACAAAAATATAGATGGCGCTTCGAATGACTCTAGGCGGATTGAGGTGAGTGAGGGGGGGTACCCCCCTCCGCAGGAGTTCCACAACTGAGGTAATCTAGTAACGTTGGCTCCATGTAGCTGCTTTGAAGCGTTCTTCTGCAGAACGCGCGCTCGAGCTAGAAATAAGCATCTCAAAGCCAGGGGCGCGGAATAGCTCGAGCTTTTATCGTTGGCTGCAGTCTCAGCTTTAATTAAGGGTAAAGAGAGTGTAGGAACATCGAACACCGAGAAAGAAGAAGCAGAAGCTTGGCGAAACACAGATCCTGGAAGAGCCTTTTCGATCAATTCACCGTGGACCCTCAGCAGCCTTTGCTAGATGTGTAGATGTAAATGAAACGAGGGCAACGGCTTATCCCTCATGTGGTGACCCGGACGTGATCTACTACGCCTCCAGCACCGTCAGAGCGCCCCGCTTCAGTATCCTGACCTCCACTCCTGATGGATCGCAACTCCGTGGGCGCCTGAGTCTTTGGAGACCACAAAATGCGACATGGCTGAAGCCGACCAAGACCCACACCAGGACGAGTTAACTCCTAAATTAACCCAACAACTCGCTCCCGTCGGCTCCCGGCGTTCTGGCTGGCGGACCTGGAACTTTCGTTTGCTCAGATCGAACAAGTTCGCTCACTGGAAGATCACTTCTCAGACGACGAAATTTCGAGAAGTTCTCACGTCACATTTTTCAACCGAGACCTCGGAGGTACGTGACTTAGTAATTTTCCCCCCGTCCAAGTAAACTACGATCATCTAAATAATGCGTTCATCCGTCGAACAATTGCTTCAAAGGAGCGCCGACTGCAGCAACTAATCATGATTGAGGAACTCGGGGACAGAAAACCTTCCCAACTCCTTCGTCGTATGAAACAACTTTTGGGAAGCCAGGCCTCAGCTATGGACCCTTCAATACTACGTCAACATTTTGTGCAGAGGTTGCCATTCAATTTGCGCATGATTTTAACCACTTGTGGCAATATTTGCATCGACGACCTTGCCGAACTAGCTGACAAGCTCTTTGATGCAGCGCTCCACAACACCCAAGCTGTCATGCAGTCCTGCAGGGATCGGCAGCAGCCGCGGCCCTCCACCTCGTGTTCGACACCCGAAGAATTCAGGCACCTAAAAGAAAACGTCGCGATGCTGGTGGACCAGGTGGCTGCCATAGGACAGCGTTCCTCACGTGCGCCTGAGCCGCCCCGAACACAGCGCCTTCCTTCACCTAGTCCATTGAGGCAGCATCTGCTCTGCTGGTACCATAACAAGTTTGGAACCCAAGCGCACCACTGCTTCCCTCCTTGCAGTTGGTTGAAGGAAAACGCCCGCAGCACTTACTAATATTGACCGGTCAAGTGCTCAAGCACACAGGTCACCTCTTTTTCAACTTGGAAAGACACACCAAGGTACAATATTTGGTTGACACAGGAGCTCAAGTCAGCGTGACACCACCTTCCCCAACAGAACGCAGGTCTAAAAACAACACATCAAATCTTCAAGCAATCAACGGGTTCAGCATTACCACGTACGGTCAGATGTCGCTTACACTTGATATCGGGTTTGCGCGAATTTTCCCATTTCTTTTATTTATTGTTTTTTGTGGCTGAGTAAATCACGTGTTCTGGGCAGATTTCTTTTTATAAGGCAATTAAATGCAAAGGTGCAAGCGAGCTGGACAAGATTGACGAAAATAATACCAGAAGAAGGAGAACATGAGGGACAAAGGACAGACACAGATCTCCAAACACAGCTAGGTGACTGGTGCGCGACCGAAAAAATCCGCCTGGTCCGGGTATCGAACCCGGGACCTCTTCATTACAGGTGGAGCGCTCTACCAACTGAGCTAACCAGGAGTTAGACGTCAGTAGAGCAAACCGGTTTTATCAGCTGCCACCAGTCTAGCACCAATAAGGGTGCAGCTTCAATTTAAGGTTATGATTATAATGCAATTAAATGCAAAGGTGCAAGCGAGCTGGACAAGAATGACGAAAATAATCCCTGGACAAGGGGAACAAGAGGGACAAAGGACAAACACAAATCTCCAAACACAGCTAGGTGAGTGGTGTGCGACCAAAAAAATCCGCCTGGTCCGGGTATCGAACCCGCACCTCTCTATTACAGGTGGAGCGCTCTACCAACTGAGCAAACCAGGGCTTACCTCAGTTGAACTCTGGGTGTACATTCGAAACTCACGACTCTTTGACCCCACGACACGTCTCGCTGCAGCAGGAATAGTCACTGGACTACCTCACCCAGCATTCCCACCATCTCCGAACAACATCTACAACAAACTTCTAGACAAATTTTTTGATCTCGCTACCGTGAAACGTGATACGTCCTCTAAAGCACGACGTTACTCATCACAATGTCACAACCGGACCACCGATCCACGCTCGCGCTCGTCGACTAGCACCAGAACGTCTAAAAATTCGTGAGGCAGGAGTTTGACCATATGCTGGAGCTGGGAATTATACGGCCGTCGAAAAGCTCTTTTTCCTCGCCGCTACACATGGTGCCTAAAGCCACACCAGGCGATTGGCACCAATGCATGGATTATCGGGCTTTAAGTGATGTCACAATGTCCGATAAATATCCCGTACCACCCAAGGCTTTTCCTACAATCTACATGGCATATCGTCAAATACATTTGGCGGTCAGGGACATCCCAAAGACGTCAATGATCCCCCCTTTTGGCATGTATGAGTTCGTCCGAATGACGTTTGGACTCCGAAATGCCAGATAGACGTTTCAGCGCTTTATTTACCAACACGGACACTAGATTTTTGCTTTGCCTAATTAGACGACCTTCTAGTGGCAAACCAGACGCAAGAAGAACATATCGAGCATCCTCACTTCCTTCTCACACGCTTAAGAGACAATGGTCTCGTCATCAACCCTGCGAAATACTCTTTCGGCGTCCACGAATTGACATTCTTAGGACACCACCTTAGTAGTTCCGGATTAAAACCACTGCCTGACAAGGTTGAGGCGATTGTCAATTTCCCGAGACCAACGACCATCAAACAGCTGCGAGATTTTCTCGGCCTGATCAACTTCTTTAGACGGTTCCTTCCTCAGTGCGCCACAACAACCCAACTGCTTGCCGATATCTTGTCTACAAAGCACAATCCGAAACAAGAAATTATTTTGACATAGGACAGATCGCATGCATTTGAGAAAATCAAAACTGATCTATCCAACGCTACAATGCTCCACCATCCAGTGCTGAACGCCCCAACACGTATCATGACTGATGCGTCCGAAAAAGGGGTCGGAGCGGTGCTACAGCAACAAGTTGAGCAACACTTGCAACCCCTTTCCTTTTTTTAAAAAACATTACGTCCAACCTAACAGAAATACAGCGCGTTTGGGTGAAAGCTCCTAGCTATTTATTTAACCATCAAGTATTTTATATACTTTCTTGAGGGTCGCAATTTTCACACATTAACCGACCACAAACCACTGACATTTGCTTTAAAGGGACACTACAACAAAGTTTCGGCGCTTATTTTTGGTCTCTATGTGTTCAAAGGAGCAGTATCACATCGAACACACCAATATATTGTTAAAAAGTCACAAAAAAATTTTAAAACGAACTAAACATTGGACAAAAAGCACATGGTGGATGTCGCTAACACCTCGTTTGTAATGCCCGTCTAGAAACCTTGAGAGGTAGTGACGGTAACTGTCTCGCCTCCGGCCACGACGAGAGAAGAGGGGAACGAGGAACTCCCCTTTTCCGGAGAATCCATTTTGGGTGTCCCAGAAGTCGCAATTGTCCCTCTACAAGATTATAAAAGATTAACCCGTCACTCAAAATTCGTACAAAAGCAGCCGCTTCGATGGCTGGAACAACTAGGCCATCTTCTCGATGTCAGCCTCGCCGAAGCTTTGCTCGTCTCGAGACGAACTACGTCACGATTGCGTTAGATGTCACGAGCTCTCTGCTGGCTGTTCTCCGAGCGCTTGCTAGAGTGGGCCGTTCAGAACGAAAAGATACAGCCACCACGCTCAAAATACAAAGTGCGATTGTCATTTACTGTGGATCATATTCAACCTTTTTTTAAACACGACGGGTATACTTCAAATTTCGTTGAACTATCCCTTTAACATCTGGGAGAGATGGGTATTGGCCACGTGAAATTAGACAAATGGCTTTCATCGTAGAAATTACAGCAGATGTGCGACACGTGAAGGGATCCAACAAACCAGCGGTCGACGCTTTATCCCATGTCAGTGTACAGTCCGCTGAGACGAACCTCTTGCATCGCATAGATGTTCATCGCCTAGCCGGAAGTACAGCCCTCAATCTCTAAGACGTTCGAATTCCCGGATGTAACGAAGTAGTGACATCTCACGTCTCGACTGGCACGCCGCGACCATTCCTCACTACCGAATGCCGTCGTCCAGTTTACGACTGGCTGCATTCGCTGGCTCATCCAGGAATTCGTGCATCTCAACGATGGTCACATCGCGTTTTGTCTAGCTGAAAATTAACACCGACGTACGCAAGTAGACAAGAGCGTGCCACAAGTAACAGACAACTAAAATCCAGAGACATACAATGGTTTCAGGCTCCCGCCTCAAACAACCGGAGGCGAGATTCTCCCATGTCCACATCGACATTGTTGGTCCCCTACCTCCATCACATGGATTTGCATATATTCTAACCTGTATAAACCGATTCACCGGTTGGCCTGAGGCAACGCCTTTAGCAGACACAACAGCTGAATCAGTTGCTTCGGCTTTCGTAAGATCGTTGTTGTCGCGTTTTGGTGTGCCAGGCACTGTAACAACCGAGAGAGGCCGTCAATTTAAGTTCCAACTGTTTGTTGAGCTTCCACGCCCTTCCAGAGTATCCCGAATTCGTTTGACCACGTATCATCTAGCTGCCAGCAAAATGGTCGAAAAATTTCATGGACAGCTGAAGACATCACTCAAAGCGCGGATTAACTCAAGAAACTGGTTTTGGGCACTGCGCATTGTTATACTTGGCCATTGCACGATCTACAGAGCTGACCTTACAAGCACACCCGCTGAATTCACTTACGGCACGACACTCCGCTTCCCCGGTGAGATCTTTCACAACACTATAACCGATGCTGTTCCCGACGCACGAAGTTACGTTGTCCGACTCAACAAACCATGAGAGAGTTAGCTTCGCCACCGAACCGACTTCCACCTAAGGACAATACTTTTGTCATTTCTGATTTGACAAAGTGCACACACGTATTCGTTCGACGTGACGCATTACGAAACCCCTTGGATGCGCCGTACGATGGCCCGTATCTCGTCCTCCGACGTCACCCCAAGACCTTGCAAGTCGACTTTGGGGCAAGAAAAGATTTCGTATCCATCAACCGACTTAAGCCCTCTTTTACTGCGCAACTAAACAGCTCCTAAACAAGACACCTCAAGTCTGCACTTCAGACTGGTAGTCCACTTAAGTCCAAGACATCCACTTCTCGTCATCTGCGCTTCAAGAATACATGCCTCCGACATCTAGGAAGGGGAGTATTGTAGGAACATCGGACACCGAGGAAGAAGAAGCAGAAGGTTGACGAGACACAGCTCGTGGAAGAGGCTTTTTAATCAACTCACCGTGGACCCTCGGCAACCTTTGGTAGATGTATATATGTAAATAAAATGAGGGTTAAAGGCTTATCCCTCAAGAGTATAGACATTTCAAAAAAAATAGACGTTTACAAATCTCTGTAACGAGAAATTAGAGCGCAGCTCTCGAGGAGGAGGAGAGGGAGGGTACGGAGGGGAGAATATGCTCCCCTCCTCCTTCGTACCTCTCCTCCTCCCCTCTTCCTCTCCTCGTTCCGTCCTCCTCCCCTTCTTTTCCTCCTCCTCTCCCCTACTCCTCCTCCTCCTTTCCTCCTGTTCCTTACCTTTCCTCCTCCTCCTCAGCACTTGACGACAATTGTCCTGCTAAATCTAGCGGAGGAACTGAATTTGTTCGCAGGTCACGTGACACCAAGTCATGTGACGTCATTTTTCCCGCTAAATTTAGCGGGAAAACTGAATTTGTGTTGAAGTGACGTAACGTCGATTTTCCGGCTAAATTTAGCGGGGAATTGAATTGCTGTTGAGGTCACGTGACGTTATTTTCCGTTAAATTTAGCACGGTTACGCCGACGCCGACGGCAACGCCGACGCCGCGAAACCCGGAAACGGGCGCCTAAGAGCTGCGCTCTAATAGGGGCTCCTGGCCGGTTTTATTTTCAATATTTGTCCGTATGGCGTGTGATTTGCTCCCTTTCTGAAGTGACGATCATGCGCGTGCTGGGCTGAGGGCTTGAAATATCGGAATGATGTATAGAGGCGTGACTGTTCGATGAGAATTCTCTGGGAAAATACAATGAAATAGCCGACAGAAAAATGCTGTCGTAGAACTTTCAATGCCAAGAACTCGTGAAAAGAAGAGGTAGCTCTCGGAGTAAGCAGACGTGCGCACGCAAAGCTCCTGCTCCCGCGTGCTAAGCCTGACGAAGAAGTTTGTGGCGGACGGCAAGGCCGTCACGGCATGCGCACTCGAAACGGACCACAAGGGTGAGGAAGCAAATGGTACTACTATCACCACCTACACCACTGCGCACCCCGTGACCTCAGATAGAGAAAGGAACACCAGGAGGGACCGAGGACACCTAGTCCACATCTGCTCAATATAGATGAATAAACAGAATGGCGACGACAACGAACTCGCTAGGATTGCCACAGGCACCGACTGCTGCCGTCATTATACCAGGAGATGAGGTTGACTTACTTAAGGTCAGTCACAAAAAAGCACAATACCTTATTGAATGCCTCAACCACGCAGCGAGCATTAAGGAATGCACGAGCAACCTCCCGACCATTACAATGGCCATGCAACTTCTTCGAGCCATCGACCTGGAAACGCTGCGCATATTCGCCGAATACAAGGCCGAAATTGAACACTTCCTACAAAAGAAATCTAGAGATCAACCATCCGAACTGTGTATACCTGGTCCTAACACAGAGATGCCAATGACTAGTGTTCCTACACTAAAAGAAACTGGTGGCGTGGCCATGACAACAAAGAGTTCTTAATCGTCCTCGAAGATCCAAGGAGACGAAGACAGCTCACAGCTTGTGTAAAAAAGAAAGAAGCGAAAAGTCAACAGTGTGCTTTCTCAAGACCTGCTTCAAGAAGAACCGGAAACAGAAAGAACCGACACCACGGCAGGCAACGACCTAACTCCAAAGACGATGTCACAAGAAGTCTTATAAGACCCACCTACAGACGTAACGTAAAAGAGTTCTTACCAAAGCATATTAAAGCCGCAGCCCACACGACGGGCGTGACGTCATAGAAAAATATAATTATCAAATACAATGTAAAAGCCTATATTATCGCACCGGTCACTAAAGACAAAAAGGCGATAGGACGACTTCTACAGATCACAGAAATCGGCACTCCAGAGTGAGCCTGAAATGGCAGGCACTGCAAGCATCAAGCACAAGCCCCCAACCAATGTAAAGAAGTGGCATACTTTACATACGCAAAAGATAACACCAACGAGACTATTTTTCCAGAGGTCGAATGTAGGACTCATAATATTCTTGGAGTACACAACGTAAGACCCATGAGGTCCACAGCCATTCTCACGTTCAAAGGCAACACAAGACAGCAGTACATCACATACAGTGGAGTAACCTGCAAGGTCTACGAGTACAGACCAAGACCGATGGTGTGCCTCTACTGCCACGCGATCGCGCACAAAGCTGCCATTCGCCCCAGCAAAATCCGCCGCTGCGGATAATGTTGAAGGGCACACAAAGAAGGCGATAACTGCGGAATGCCGCCAGAATGATATTTTTGAAAAGGGCCTTACACTGCGGTGGACAAGAAATGCCCAAAACGAGCAATCCCGCCGTCCGGCAAGAATCTCCAGCGAGTGAAAAAGCCACAAGCAAAACACGGAATCAAACACATTAACACAGCTGAAATTTCCTGGCCTCTTCTACCGAACATTAGTGATGCCGACACGATAACGCCCGGGGCGTCAAGCAAGCCGTGGACAGTGTTAGTCGCCGGTACTTCGGCAGGAGGCAGAAGTTTACCTCCAATAAACGGGAACGACCCTTTTTCCCAAATCATCAAGGCTGAAAAAGAACGAATAGATGAAAAACTACGATCTCTTAAAGACAAGATGTCAGACATCAACGCAAAGATTGCTGACCTATTCAAAGGCACGAGGGATTCATTGAGGCTTTCAATGCCCGAACATAACTATGTGAAAGACAAAAGCAGCAACAAGAAACGAAGGCCTCTGTGGATCTTTGAGTGGAACTGCAACGGCATCCGTTCCAAAACAGCTGAACTCAAACTAAGAATAACAAAAGCGGGTAAGAACGCTCCTCTTGTCGTATTACTACAAGAAGTGAATACTCAGAACATCAACATTACTGGGTACAAAGCATACCAGATACCAACAATCCTAAATCAACAGAAAGGACTGCACAGTCTTAACGGGACAACTGCTCTTCTAGTTAGGGGCAGTGTCCCACACTCGCACATCGACATGAGGCTTATTTGTGACGAACACCAAGACATTGTGGCAGCACGGCCACACACCGTCAAGGGAAAACTCATATTAGCCTCGGTCTACATCACACCACAGAAGGAGGAAGACGAAAGTATGAATTGGCTACAAACCTTAAGCAAAGAACGAAAATGCGACGAGGAAATTATCGTGGGAGGCGATTTCAATGCAAAGAACACTATGGGGGGGGGGGGGGGGCATCAATATAACAATGCAAGAGGATAAAACATAGCAAAACAGGCGAAAACGGTTACTAGGAGACTTCTCAACAAACGGCATATACCCACCCGCATCGGACAAACCTCAGGACAGAGTGACACTCCACCGGACCTCTTTTGGGCTTTAAATAACGTCAGGGCGAGGTGGACCGTCCTACCCGACAGTATGGGCAGCGACCATATCCCCATTCAAAGTGAACTGACGGTGGAACAACACCGAGACGCCAGGAGACAGTCAAAATTCATCAAATGGGACAAGTTTCGCAAAGCATTTAGTGATCTCGCGAACGACGGCGAGCTTGGCCTCTGAATCACCGAAGCCCTCTGAAGTTTCACCGTAAATCATCAAATTAAATCAGACGACCCCGACCCAGACCTTCACCTGCTTAACCTATGGGCCAGTCGTCTTCAATCCCAATAACACTTCAGATGGAACAAAAAAGACTGGTGATTCCGAATTAAATTCAACGCGGCGACTGCGAAAGCCAAGAGATACACCAACCAACTCAGGAGATCTCAGTAGCGCAAACACTGTCACGACTCTTACACCAAGGTTGGAGCAACCAAGATGTGGCGAACCTTTCGCGCCTTTACGGGCAAGAAAAAGGCCAAATGCACCTCCCAAAACCTCGCACTCAAATTGGGCATAACCGAGCGCAAGCTAGCTGAAATAGCGAGCGATTACTTCTTCCGACATCCACAAAATCGTAAAGCCATCCCCATAGACACACCGGATTACCATGATAAGATGTACATAGAGGTTCCGTTCAACATCGGAGAACTACTAGAAGCATTGCACGCAGCCAAGAACGCCACAGCTTGCCCTGACCATATCACGGTTGCCGCCTTATGAAACTCATCTGAAGTGAAAAAAGAGCAGTTACTTTGGTACACCAACGACGCATGGAAGATCAGGAGGATACCAGCGGGGCGGAAACACTCCACCGTGATACCTATCCCCAAAGCTGGCAAGCCAAACGATTCGATTCAGAACCTGCGACCGATATCTCATACTTTCAATTTGTGTAAAATAACCGAACGTATATTCCTGGCTAGATTAACCTGGCAGCTAGAATACAAGAAACAAGCAGACGGCGAAGAACCGGCCTTTGCCTCGGTACGAGCAGGGTTCCGGCCTGGTCTTGCGCCCGTCGACAGCATCACCCTAATACCCAGGGACATACTGGAAAGACCCCGAACATGTACTCAAGGACAAAAGTTGCAGTCGATATAAAAAAGGTATTCGATCTGTACCTCACGATTCAGTGATCTAAGGTGTTATCAACCTGGGCCTGAAAGGCCGCAGTCTCAAATTTGTAAAGTCGTTCTTAGAAGACCGGACGTACGAAGTCGTAGTCGGGGAAGAACATGGACCGAAGAAGGAGGATATAATCGGAGTACCAGAAGGAGCAATCTTATAACCAATGCTTTTTAACATGGTCATGGCAGACTTAGCTTTCGCACAAGAGAAGGTTGAAGTTCTGGGACATTCAATCTATGCTGACTACATTACTATCTGGTCGAACGAACGGGACGTAGAAGAACAAAAAGAATCCCGCAGGAAGGCTTGGACACTGTTGTATCTGGGAGACCTGGGCTGGTCGTGGCCGCCTCGTCTGATGATGAGGACTTACGTGCTTGGGCTACCTCGCGTGGGTCATGGCGTAGTCCAAAGCTGGGACTCGCCGGTGAAAGAAACGACGTCTCTCTCAGTCGGGCTCAGAACAAGACTCCTCGTCTTTCTCTTTATCTGGTATCCCATGCACAGGATGGGCGACGTATATCACGAGCTCGCCGCCCACATACGCGTTACACTAAATTTTAATCACAACATTCTTCCCTCCTTAGAAAATAAGAGACCAAATAATAAAAAAACATACGCAGACATCCTGTCTCCCTCCTTACTACTGGTATAAATCGAAAAAGCGAAAAAATACAAATATACACATTTTCTTCCCTCCTTAATAAGTCTACAGAGAGGAAAGACAAGAAAAAACACAAACCCCTTGAAAGAGGAAATAACAACACCCCGATCACAATCACAAAATACAACGGCGGACCAAAAGATCGCTCTCCACTTAATGAAAAAAAAAATTATGTTCATCAAACACTGTCATAGTTCGTTTTCCATTGCCAAAATAGTTCAATACGTCCTGAGCAAAAATCATGTCACGTAATCATATAACGAAAAAAAAAAAAGACACGTCTCTGATGTTAGTCTAAAAGTCTTTTTAGGTTAGGGCTGGACTCACACAAAAGCAAAACGTAATCTTTAAATCGTTCTGGAAACCGCTTGGTTCTGGTTGGGCGACGCTGAAGCACTGGAGTAGCAGGGTCTTGACGAGAAATCCATTGCTAAGGCGCAGATTGTTGGCTTGTCAGTAGCTGACCAAGCTGAAGAAAAGCCTCGGACGCCACTTCCATGTCGCTCGATGCCGAACTGCAGTGTGGTAGCGGCACATCAAGAATCGCAGTCTCCGTGCGATTCGACGCCGGACTGAAGGGAGGCGTGACTATGGGAGTTGCGGCCTCGGAGACATCCTGGGGAACTGGACACGGGACTGACTCTGGTCCAGGAGCATCCTTTGTACTCAGTTCTGGATCATCGCCCTATTGGAAAATCTTCATGACGGAAAGATGATAAAAAATCTCATGCAAGCGTAACCGTAATATGGGATATCCTATACCAGTGAAAAGGCGGCTCCAGTATAGTGGATTAGGGCGGAACGGGACGAAACCATACAAGCGTGTCGTATTATGGGACATCCTATACCAGCGGAGTGTAATATAGCGGAACCAGTTAAGTTGCACGGAACCACGCAGGCGGTTGGAACAATACAAGCATAACGTAATATGGGGCATCCTATACCAGCAAAAATGCGATACCAGCTGGTGGAGCCATATGGCTTCACCAAGCTGGTATCGCCTTTTCACTGTTATACAGGGCGATTTTTTTAAGCTTTACATATTTGTTTAGAAAGGTCGTGAAAGCTACACTTCTGTGGTTTGTGCAGGTTAGTTATACGGCCAGGGGTACGTAGTATAGGGGCCTAATCGTAACGATCAGTCGGATAATTAAATACGATTTGTTAATTAACTTTTTAATTAGTGAAAATGAACACAAGGTTTCAATTAGAAACTTGATGAGAGTCATCGAAAACCACTAAATCAACTCTTTTTAGAAGGATATAACGCAGGAGTAGCACTTTACGCGTTCTGTAAAAACGCTTTATCTGGATCCGTTTCTAGGTTTCGGTTTCTCATCGGAGCGCATCTCTGCGCCCACGGTCTTGTTCCCCAGGGGTTCAGTTGCGCAACACACGTGCGACCTGCTTCCCTCCATCCTACGAGGGAGGCGAAGAAATGGCTTCGCACTGCAGCCACTGGTCAGCAGAATAGCAGGTACAAAGATGCGCTCTGATAAGAAACTGAAGTCTGGAACGCGTCCAAATTAAGCCTTTTTTTTGAACAACGCCGTAAAACGCTGCTTCCGGCTTATATATTCACGAAAAGGGTTGATTTAGTGTTTTCCAATGATGCTTAGCAACTTTCGAATTGGAATTATGGGTCTATTTTCACTAATTAAAAATTTAGGAAACATATTATACTTAAAGGGAAGGTAGACTGGTTTTGAGTTTGAGGAAACACATTAATATCTTCTTCATTTGACCTCCAGAATCCCAAATATCAAACTTATTTCGTAATTCGATGAATCGAGGCTGCATAGAATCATTTTTAAAGTATCACTGGAGGCACTTTTTCCCGGAGAGTGACGTCACAAAAGGAGCTTTCGAAATCTCTGCTCACGCATCTTCAGCGCCAATAAAAGCTATGCACGCACACGCTATTTTTAAAAGGGGAAAAAAAGACGTCACGACTGGTGCCCACGCGGGAGAATACACCTAGAAAGCTTGCGATTGGACGCGCGGCCCTCAAGCGACACATGGTTGGCAGCTGAAAAATCCCCTTACGACGTCACTACTGGTCGGATGTTTTTTTTGTGTTTCCTCAAGTTTAGCTATATCTTTGGATAAAACGAACGTGATAATCAGATTCACGGGATAAAACTACACTAGAATCAACCACCACCTAGTTTTTTGAAAGAAGTCTTGCACTTCCCTTTAATAAGCCGACTCATCATTACAATTAGCCCTTTATACCATGCAGACTTGTGCCTGTCTCAAATACTCTACTCAAGATACTGTATCTTAACTACTTTTTTGGAGTATCTTAGTATCTTGCAAATACCTTTGATGGAGAGTATTTAATACTCTATTTTAATTACAATTCCGAGTATCTTGTACTCCTTATCTTAAATACATTTTTGACATTCCGCCATTTTCCGAGTTTTTTGGTATGAAGTGGCGTGGGCGTGGCACGAGCAAACGGGAACATTCTTTCCAGCAACCGAATCCTGTTGCTAGCTCCGATTAGCTACGGTGACTTTAACTGAGCTCGTGAAAATATCGCTTTTTAGATGCGGAGCATCTCTTGCTCGGGTCTATGTCCCGCGGCGTCGGCGTTGTAGTCGGCACTCGAACTACGCACGCGCAACTCTCCTCCTTCCCTCTCTCCAACAGCTGCGCGTTACTCTCTCCGCTCTCTCTCTCTACCAGCTGCGTGCACTGCGCGTGCGTTCGCTTCTCCTCACACCGCGCGCGCAAGCGCAACTCTCCTCCTCTAGTCTCCTCTCCCTCAAGTGTGAAAAAAAATAAACGGCGAGCGGCGAGCGTTCCAAGTTTCTCTGCCGCGAGCCGCGACGAAGGCTCGCGTAGGGGGTAACGCTAGGGCAGTCGGTGGCGCCATCTCTCGACGTCAGCACGCAACTGACTCTTTCCTCGGAACCAACACGATGCTCCGCATCACCCCATGGTTCCCCTCGGGAAGATTTTGTAATTTTTTGCCGACTGTGACTCATATTTCAGCCCAAAGTTCGTACAATGAAGGTTCTGCTCTCGCCTTCCCAAAGGCGCCTTTTGTTTCTATGAAGTTTCCCCCCAAAAAAAAATCCTCAAACAAAAGGTGTGGTTTTACGGAAGTAAAGATGCCACCCTGAGGCGCAAGCAGACCGGGAAACGACCAACGAGAACAATGCAGACTTGAGTGTCAAGAAAATAACAAATAGAAGGAAATGAGAAGTGGACACACACAAAAAAAGTAAACATTTTTGTTTTGCTTTTTTGTATATTTGACCCTGCTAAGGCAAAACGTCGAGGTTCTTTTTTTTGTTTTTTGTGTTGTCAGTTCGGCACTTATTGCTCTCGCGAACACTGTCTGTAAGCGAACATTGATAAGCAGAGAACAGTACAGGAAACGAACTAGGCGCTGGGTGACCTCTCAAAATGCCAACGAAGTGTCCCCCGACGTTGAGTGCTTTTCTGAACGCAACCTACTTGAAGAAGGTGCGACCACTGCCGTGGCTCTTATGTGGGTTCTCTTTGTTATCCATTCACTCATATCCGTGTCCCAAGTTCGTTTATAGTGAACTCCACGTATACGGAAAATGGATTGTAGTTAAACGATGCGTCTAAGGTGCGCCGCAGGATGTGATATTCAGCGATGTCACTATTGGCGAAGCGCTCTGACCTGTTTGTCACCCCCACACCTCAAAGTTTACCCAACACAAGGCCTGTGCACATGCCCACAGGCCTTGTGGGCATGTTCGTTACATCTTTTTTAATAGAGCGCAAGGCACAGTAATGAAAAAATACCAACAATTGGTGAAGTGAAGGTTAAGTGCCGGATCTCCCCCGAAAGCAGTCGTCAGAGGATGCGAACTTAAAGGGGTACTCCGGTGATTTTTTGAGCTACCTCAACTAACTATATTTTCTGACTCCCCGGCCTTTACCCTTTCCAGTATGCTATTTAGTATCGCGAAATTCATATTAGTTATTGTGAAATCGGCAAATTAAAATGATGCAAAAACCAACATTCAAATATACCCGCACTTTTCAGTGCTGTGACGTCAGTGGCAGGCAGGCTTGACAGTCGAGCAAGCAGTTCAAAAAATAGAATATGCCAATCATTTGATCCGTGCTGGCGCGCGGGTATTGGAGCGAGCTTCCAAAGCATTTAATTGACACCATAAAACTGCTTGAAATCAGTTGGGAATAAATTGTACAGCCCCAAAAAGTGAGCCCCTGCCTTCCATTGACGTCACTTTTTCGTTGTTGCCAGTAGAGATTTTCAGTTTGAAAAACACGGTGAGGACCAAATTTGTAAATTCAATAACTTCGTGAAAAAGAATTATTTTGACCTAATATTTGGGATACTATTTTAGCGATGTTGTTTGGCGAGTTTAGCAAAATTTCGAGCAAATCGGGGACCATGAAGAAATCGCCGGAGTACCCCTTTAAGGGGATACACCCCTTGGGAGGGTCAACTTTTGAACCCTTGGCTTAAAATTAATGAAATTTACAGGGTAGGCTGGTGGTCATTTAGAGGGTGCATGACAAACTTTCAGGTCTGTCGGTTAAGTGGGAAGGAAATTAGGGCAGCTTCTATCAGCAACACCCCTTCTTTGTTTAGTTAATATTCAAGATTTTTATTCGCTAGATATGTAGCAGAATGCCTAGGATGTGCGCCTATGGAAAGTTTTTTGTAAAAAGTCATTGATTTCTATAAATTTTCTCTTCTGCAAAATTGGTCAACGTTTTGGTCTTCTGTGTCTCCGACAAAATGTCAACATTTTTTATAAGAGACATCCGTAAAGTGACAAACTCCATAGGCGCACTCCTTATTAAATTTTAGTCAGGAAAAGTGAAGAACGAGCCTTCCCTGTATTGCCATTATCATACGATAGATTGACTAAAATGGAATTTATACCAAAAATTGGAACGGAGAAAAATGTGTTCAAAGTGCTCCAAACCCTAACTTTTCTTTAGCTTTGGTGGACAGAAAATAATTTATAAAAAATTAACTATGCAGTGTAAAGTAGTAAATATTTCTGGGAATACTCTCTGGATGTAGATAAATGTAAATATGTAATTTTTCAAAATCAATGTTTTTCGTAGAATTGTTTTTTCTCTGGGTAGTGTCCCCCCCTTAACCCACTTGGGCTTTTGTGCTGAGCTGGGCACTGGCAGGCG